>VDFB02083991.1:0-127593 GCA_007258455.2 Sequoia sempervirens | reverse complement strand
AATCTAGTAGAAACTCAACTTTCTTGCCATCTCCAAAGTGAGTGATTTGGTAGATTGAAAGAAGATTGGCACTCACGTTAGGAACATAGAGAAGATTCTCAAATGTTCCATTATCCATGGAAACTGAACCTTCTCCTTCAACTTCCACTTGAGTATCATCTCCTATGAAGATGCGAGGTAACTTAGATGGCTCCAAAGAAGAAAACTGCTCCCTTGTAGAACCCATGTGATGAGTGGAACCTGAGTCAAGTATCCATTGTTGTAAAAGAACCTAAAGTAGCCACAAATTCTTTCCATTTTCCTTTTGATTGTGAGGAAGTAGAAGGAGATGAATCCTTCTTCTTGTAGGCAGATGGAAAATTGATGTTGTTCTTCTTGATGATGTTTTTCAACTCATCAATTTTCTTAGTGTGGCAATGATGCTCATCATGACCAAAATTTTTGCAATATGAACAAGTTGGTCTCTCCTTGCTTGAATTTCCCTTCTTGGGAGAAGATGAAGAATTCCCTTGTTGTGGAGAGGATGATTGTGCTTTATCTTGTTGTTTCTTTGGTTTAGACTACTTATGCTTCTTGTTGGAACCCTTTCCTTGAGTCCTTTGATTCCCTTGATTAGCCACCAAAGCTTTGGACATTGAAACCCCATGCTTGTCAACTTTTCTTGCTCTAACATCAAATTTTTTGTGAATGCATCAAATGATGGCATAGTGAAAGAACTACGCACTGTCAAGTAATGGTTTTGGAAGCTAGAAACAAATGCTGCATATTCTGATGGAATATTTCCCAACAAATTGTAGACCAACTATGCATCCTTCTTATCAATGCCACAATCCTTAAGTTGTGATCTTAGCTCATTTTCCTTAGTGACATAATCTTGGATTGTATCAAAATTCTTGGGATCTAACATTGTGAGATCATTGTCAAGCTAATAACCTCTAATCTCATCAACTTGGCCATACAATTGACCAAAATTTTCCCAAGCCTCTTTTATTGTTTTACACTTTTCAATTTGAAAGATGAGATCTTTTGATACATATTTCCTTAAAGTTACAAGAGCCATAGTATTTTTAGTGAGCCAATCCATATGAGCAACAAGATCAGCTTTAGGATCAGATGGTGCAACAACAGTTCCATCAATATAATGAGTTAATCCTTTTTCCATTAACTTACTCCAAGCATCAATTTTCCAAGAAGCATAGTTATGTGGAGTTAACAAAGGAAACTTAGGATAACCCATAGCAGAAAAATGAAAGAGAACAATAGAGAGAGAGAGAGGCACAAGACACAAGACACCCCCCCAAATTCACTCAATCAAACACCCCCCCCCCCAAAAAAAAAATAAAAATAAAAAAATGATGATTTGGCACTTTATACTTTGTGCATGTACAATGGCCACTTGCAAGCCAAGAAAAGTGGGATTCTGATTTTCAATGTCTTACAACAGCCTTAAGTAGGCTACAATAGACTCAAATGATTGATACAAAAGACCAAATTGAGATCTTATCTTTACAAATGCCAAAATAGGCCAACTATGACCAAGTGCTAAAAGTACAATTTCTTATCACAATCACTATAAAATGACAACACCACTGTGAATTTCAGAAAAAAATCATGCACTTTCAAAAAAATGACACCTGAAAAGGAGTTTGTATGAGCCTAAACAGAGCCCTGGAAGTTGCAAAAATGGTGAAAATTCAGCTACACCTATGACAACTGGAATTTTTTGGAAAATCTGTGCACCAAAATCAGAAAATAATTGCACTATTGTGAAGTACACAAAAAATTATCCCAAATCAAGAAAAAATGCACCAAAAAAGGCCTCAAAATGACCAAGATATGAGCCTCAGAAATTGAACTGCAAAACTAAAAACTCAAATGGAGAGGGGGTCTGATTTTTTAAAAAGTGGCTGACGCAATGCTGATGTCAGAAACTTATGACAATAAATTTGATGGTCGTATGACCATCGTAAACAGCTCAAGGTTAAATTTAACGGTCGGATGCCCATCATGCTAGTCATTGCTCCTCTTGTCGAAATATACTGTCTGCCGTGGAATCTTTTTCGACAGAATATTCATGCAGAATATTCCTTTTGGAATATTCATGCAGAATATTCCTTTCAGAATATTTGTGCGGAATATTCCTTTTGGAATATTCTCCCACATTTTACCACCCGAATTTGTTTGGCCGCCGGTAAAAAAAGGATGTCGGGAATTTTTTTGAGTCACCGCTCACCAGATTTGACCAGCTGCCTGCCGGTACGCGGGGCCCGCGTGGTCCTCAGTGGTTAGGCCACATGGCTTATGCGGAGGGGCCCATAGGTACTCTGCTTGCGCAGGTCTGCGGACTATGGTCTACGGACCTTTTTTTTGAAAACTTTATTTTTTTTAATATTAAATAAGAACTTTACAAAATAAATCGGCCTGTTTAGAATTTTTTTGAATTTTTTTTTGAAAAAAAATGCCGATGAAATGAAAAATTGCAGAATATTTTTTTTGAAAAATAATTTTGTACCCAACGCAATAATGACGACTTGGGGGGCCGTATAACTCCTGGGCAAAAAAAATTGCCTCACCGAACAACTTGCTCCGATTTGGATGAATTGACAGTTGATCTTAGGGTTTTTGGCCCTTCTAGATGTAATGGCAATGTCCTTTTTGGCTGAAGATGCTCCGAAATGGTAGCTAGCTCTTGGATCTAGCAGCCACCTCTAATCTTCAACCCTTTGTAGATTTGGCCTCCAATGCCCAACTAAGATGAAACAAAAGGAAAATCTAACTATCTCAGACACTCTAGATGCAATGGTGTTGCTCAGATATGATGCAACAAGCTCCCAAAATGCACCTGCAATACAAGGCCAAAGATGGAACCCTCCAAGAATCTCTCCAAAATGACAATCCAAAGGCACTCCAATAGCTTTGATACCATGTAAGAATTGGCTATGAAGGTAGCTACCCAAGATCTAGAGGCCTAATAAAAAGCACAAGCATAAGAGAGATATAAGCAATATGACAAGAATAAACTATATTCTGCCAATGATGCAAATAGAATATAATGTGTCGAAAGTACATAGGAGACCCATTGGTTATATATCCAAGGTGAGTACATAGAAGGGCATAATATTATGACAAGTGTGGTAATCTTATGACATGAGACAACTATGAAAAGCTATCACTCCACCTAAAGTGGAAAAGTGATAATGTGATAATCACCACAAATGGTGGATCACCCATAAAAGGTGGAGAGGTAATCACATGACATGTCCACGAAAGGTGGATGCGATAAAGTAATAACATGATAAGTCGAACAAAAGTGAAAATTATCCAACTACCTCCTATGTGGTCCCTAAGTAAACTTAACTAAGTTGTAATCATGACCTAGGAAAAGGTACAAAACTTTTAATTACACCAACAAGTCATAATTCAAAATAGAAAATGAATAATAATTATTTATTAAATTCAAAGTAAATCATAATTTATACTGGTGGAAAGCTGAGAATCTCCTTTAAAAACCATTTTCATTTCATCAATTTTGGGTAAAAAAAAGTCATCAGCCACATACCCTACACATACCCATCATATCACCACTTTTTGGCCCATCATGATCTTGCACATACCCTGTTCCTCTTCTAGAGGTTGGATGTTCTAATATTGTACTTTCATTTTTAGTTTCAAGGAATACAATCATGTTGTTGTTATGATGTAACAATGTTTTCAATGAATAGAATGATACTTTAATTTGCTACATCTGAGTTAGTTCTGGGAAGACTCATTCAAGGAGGCCCACTTGGTGAGAATTCCATCCATTCAGTTTAGTAGTTTCTTTTCTATTCAGTAATAAGTTATAGTCTTAGCAACTATTTCTTGTTGTAGCCATTGGAATTTCATTATGTGTTTTTTCTTGCAGCTAAGGCAGATAGAGTAACTTCCTGTTTGTTTGCTAAGACTTCTGTTTCTGTCATCCATTTCAATTTAGTTATTGATTTATGCTCAGTACTTATGCTAATTCCTTTCAAGCATTTCACTTTCAGTACTATTTTCTTTCTAGTTATAGGATAAGGATGACTGCAATTGAGTCCTAGTGCACAAACAATATTGACCCATTTCAAGTTCACGTCCTTGGGTTGATAATGAAATGAACCTTCATGATGAGAAATATAACTACTTAGTGCAGATATCTAATATCTAAGTTATAGCTTTAAGGGACTAGTTACTGAACCATTAGAGGAGGCCAACAAATGGGTAAAAAGGTAAACTATTAATTTCTAAAAACCTTTGGTTATGAAGCTTTTGTCCATGTTGATATTGAAAATATAACCAAGCTTGAGGCTAAGTCTAAAAAATGTACTTTCATAGGACATGGAGTAGATGAATTTGGTTATCGGTTATGGGATTATGAAAATCATAAAATCATTAGGAGCAAAGATGTTATATTCAATGAGAAGGTCATGTATAAGGATCAGCTGTAGAAAAAGAAGCATGAATAGGCCAAAAAGGAATATGTGGTGTTGGATGAGATTCCAAAAAATAAAATGCCAGTGGTACCTGATGCTTAGCAACAACAAGTTATCCCATAGACTCAGGTGCAAGTGTTAGATGTTCTACAAGGACAACTAGACCTCCATAAAGATTTTATCCATCATTATATTCTATATTATTAACTGATTCTGGTGAAACTAAAGGTTATTAAGAAGCAATGCATGTAGATACCAAAAAATAGTGGGAGCTAGGAATGAAAGAGGAAATGGATTCCTTTCTATAGAATCAGACTTGGGACTTAGTCCAATTGCTTGCAAGTAAAAGAGAATTGTCAAATAAATGGGTTTATAGGTTGAAGGAAGAAGATGGAGGCAAGAAAATATATAAGGCTAGACTTGTCGTAAAAGGTTTTGCAAAGAAAAAAGGTATAGATTTTGATGAAATATTTTCTCTGGATGTAAAGATGACTTCTATTAGAACTACTCTAAGTCTTGTGGCTACAAAAGACTTGCATCTTGAACAACTAGATGTGAAAACAACATTTCTCCATTGGGATTTGGAAAAGGAAATATACATGTAGCAACCATAGGGATATGAGGTTAAGGGTAAGGAGGAATTTGTGTGCAGGTTAAAGAAGAGTTTGTATGGCTTGAAGGAAGCACCTCGGCAATGGTATATGAATTTTGATAGTTTTATGGCTGAACAAGGTTACAAAAGATGTCATTCTAATTATTGTGTTTATTTTAAGAAATTGAATAATGGCAGCTATTATCATGTTGTTGTATGTTGATGACATGCTTGTTGTCACGTCTAACATGCAACATATTAATGAACTTAAGAAAAAAATAGGAAATTCATTTAATATGAAGGATTTGGGTGCATCAAAACAAATCCTTGGTATGAGGATCACACGGGATGGGACAAACAAAAAATTATTTTTGTCTCAAAGTAAGTATGTAGAGAAGGTGTTGAAAAGGTTTAACATGCAAGATGCAAAAGTAGTTAGTGCACCTTTTCCTAGTCATTTTAAGTTGACTAAGGAGACGTGTCCAAAGACACTAAAGGAGGAAGACAAAATGTCTAAGATACCATATGCATCAACAGTTGGTAGCTTGATGTATGCAATGGTATGCACAAGGCTAGATATTACACATGTAGTGGGAGTTGTGATCAGGCATATGAGAAATCTAAGAATGGAATATTGGAATGCAATAAAATGGATTCTCTGATATCTGAGAGGTACTACTTCAAAGAAACTATGTTTTGGAGTGAAAAATTCTGCTCTAAAAGGATATGTTGACTCTGATTTTGTGGGTGATATTGATAGCAGGAGGAGTATTATAGGGTATGTTTTTACTGTAGGAGGTACTGCAATTAGTTAGATTTCAAGACTACAAAAGGTTGTTGCACTTTCAACCACTAAAGCTGAGTATGTTGTTGCTATGAAAGCCAACAAGGAGATGATTTGGTTACAATGTTTTTTAGAGGAATTAGGAAAAAAACAAGAAGATAGCCCTTTGTACATTGATATCCAAAGTGTCATTCATCTTGCTAAGAACTCAACTCTACATTAAAAAAAAAGCACATACAACTCATATACCACTTCATTTGGTCAATTTTGGATGGGCAATTGAAGCTAGAAAAAATTCACACAAGTGAGAATCCTACAGATATGTTCACAAAGGAATCAGTTTCGGTTGGCCTTCATGACTAATAATGGTGGACATAAGAAACCATCCAGACCTATAATCTAGTGGGAGCTCCAAGTGTAGCGGTGTCGTCTAGGACCAGCCTCAAAGTGGGAGATTGTTTGGTATGGAGCCTAATCAGTCTCCAAGTGGGAGATTGTTGATATGTAGCAACTGATCATGCGAATACGATACATGTCAAGGTTTTTCCTCGTTAACACATCAAGGTTTTCTCGCTAACACGTCATGTGAAAAAATGAATTTGTAAAACCCTAATTCTGGAAGCTTCCAAAAATCTTGTTATAAGTAGCTAGATGTAAGTTGTGGTGTATGTAATTCGTGAGATTGTAATATGTTTTGCACTAGATAATAAAATCACTGGGTGGTTGAGTTTCTGTGGATGTAGCCCATATTGGGTGAACCACATTAAATTTTTGTGTTGATCTATGTTGTGTTATTCTTCACTGTTATTTTTGGGTTATTTAATCTACATATAACTGTTGATGTTTATTACTCCAATCTGCCTAAATCCTAACAAGACATGTGTCAATGTTCTCATTTTCTTGCATCATGATATCTTCCCTAGTAGGAGAGTTTTTAGGAGAGCTAAAAACTAGATGTTAATGACTTTCAATGGTTGGTTCTTCTAAAATAACTTCATCACAAATAGGGGAGTCATCTATTGTTGGATTGTCTTGCTTGTCAAAGATGGTATCCTCTTGTTCAATGATGTTTTCCTTAGTAGGGGAAGAGAAACAAATAGGATTCTCATGAAAATGATTGGATATTCTAACACCAAAATATCTTCATCACAAATAGGAGAGATATTAGGAGAAGACTAAATTTGATTGTCATGATTTTCCACTATTGTATTCTCTTTCATTAACACATTCTAATAAGTGGGAGAGATGGACATTTTCTTGGCATGCATAGAAAGATACGATACTAACATTGTTTGACCAAAAATGAAAACTATTCCTAACCATCTTATGTAATGCTTCAAGAATGTAAACAATGTATATCCAAAGATGAAAAGTACTTTTATCCAATTTATGCAAAGCTTTAAGAATGCAAACAATGTATATCCAAAGATGAAAAGTACCTTTTATCAAACTTATGCAAATCTTCATGAATGTAAACATTGTGTATGCAAAAGTGAAAAGTACTTTTATCCATATTATGCAAAGTTTCAGAAATGTAAACATTTTCAGATCTAATGATTTTTGCTACTAAAATTATTTTGGAATTATTCAAAAATGACTACACCAAATGGATGTTTTTGACCTAGATGCATAAAATAGAAGTTCTTGAAACTTTCTAGAATGATACTATAGGTTACTAGCAAGCCTAGGAAGTACAAAAATTACCAAAAAAACTCAAAAAAGTTGGTTTTTGTAGGTCTCCAAGGACTCATTCACCTAGTTGTGCATATGAGTCCCACTTAGGGTTTTTGATAGTTTTAGATAGAGAAAAACAAACATAGAATACCTAGAAATTAGGAAAAAGGACATGTACAAGGACTAAATCACCCAAATGGGTGAATGAGTCTCGATGAGGGTTTCTAAACTTGAATCAGAAAATTCTAAGTTGATTTTAATATTTCTAACTTGTATGTTGACCTGGATTATTTGCAATTGTAGAATTTCAATAAAATTGAATGATTTGAGATGCAAAAATGTAACCTATATGCACTTTTCATCAATGCAAGACTTAGAAGCCCTAAATGCAATTTAACTAATGCAATATCTAATGCAAAGTTAACTTAGATATAGGACTATGATTCTCTCCAAATTAGAAATACAAGTGTTCACGTCGGGTTCACCAAAATGAACACAAGGAAATAGGGTGCTCCACCTTTTTAGGAGATGGAACACAAGGGGCACCTATTTCACTCTTAGTTCATTCAAGGAAACCCTAGTGATCTCAACCTAATGATACAATTGGGAAAAGATATCGCTACAAGGTCTCCTTAGGTGTGATTAAAAGGGGGTTCACCACTAAGCAAATGCTTAGAAAGAAAGATATGAAAGCAATATGCAAATCTAGCTAAGTAACCTATAAAATGAATTCAAAATTAGAATAATAAACTAAGGATGAATAGAAAAGCACCTTGAAGATGAAGATGACTTAGCAAGACCTGAAAACTCCAAAAATTGTTGATCTTGATGTGCACTAGGACTCATACGCCAGACTAGGCGATTTAGTCCTAGTTAGGGTTTCAATGTTGAATCTGGAATCTATTACTGACAAACCAGGATCTACAGAAAACTGTCAAAAAGTGGTATACTAGGACTCATACACCCAAGGTGGTGGTTTAGTCCCAGTATTAGGGTTTGAATGAAACCTCTATAATCCTCTAGTGATCTTTTGTATCTTTTTTCTTGTCCAATCTATGAGTCTGAAAGTCTTAATTCTGGCATGTAGGTGAGTTTTCTTGAAGATGACAACTTCTTGACAACATTGACAACTTTGTCTTCAAAGGATCTTCAAGTCTCCAAAACACCTAGATCTAAAATCACACATGAAGAGTGAAAAAATGTTGATTTGTTAGTGGATAAGGGTTTTCCTTGGTCAAACCATGTTTTGGTAATCAAACCTTGAAATGAAATGAAATAGAATGAAAGAATGATGAATGAACAATATGCAATGTTGCGACTCACCGAACCCTTGATATAAAGGCTACAAACTTATGTGAAATGGCTCCAATGGATGTGAATCTTGACTCTTGATTGTTGATATGAGATAATGTCTTTAATGCTTGCTTGAATTATGAAAACCTACATCACAAATGTTAGCTCAAAAACACACATGATGCATGAAGACTTTGGCATGATGCTTGAATCTTGAATATATCTCCAAAACACTTGATAATCAACTCTTGAATGCTCTTGAATGCTCTTGACTGCTAGATCACTTTAAAACTTGCTAGGATACTTGAATTTCTAGGAGAAATTATGTCAAATAACCTTGTATTTATACTTGTTTATGCTATTTTTTTTGAAATTACAACACTACAAGCAACATCATATCTAGGAGAATAAAATCCTTCCAAGAATTGAATTCAAAATAGGTCCATGCTAAAGCGGGACTCATATGCTAGTTGGGTCGTATGGGTCCCAATAGCCTAAGCTTGGGACACAAATTCCAAGAAAATCTCTAAGTTCAATGTCATATTTAGGATCAAGTCCCGAATCCTAGGTGGGACCCATATGCCCAAGGTGGCGTATGAGTTCTAGATCATTAGAGCTAGACACACAACCCAAAATCATGAATTATGATTTCTCATTAGTTAAGTGTTGGGATTATCCTTAGATAAATGCATTAAATAAGGCCTATGGATGCAAAATAGGACCAAATAAGGCATAAAGAAGCCCAATTTTAGCAGGGAGTGCCCAAACAAGTGTGAAAATGTAAAGGGATACATTTTTCTACACTAGTCACAAAAGTTTCCTAGGATAAAAATAATTATTTTCTCAAGCACCTTAAATGTCCTAACTTTTTGAAATATTGGAAAATCATTTGATAGTATCTATCATAGGAAAATTGATTTTAAATCTTTTGATAAGTATTTTGGAAAGTGATAAGGCGATACTTAAAATTTGAAACAACTATTTCCTATAAGATATATACCAATCCTTCTATCACCTCATCCACATGCAAAAGTGGTAAATAGACCTCTTATATTGGAGAAAACAAAAAATGTGTATCACTATTGAATTGGTGCATATTAAAAGTAGTCAAAAGACAATATAGACGATGAGATCATAAACTATTGCAAACTATTTTTGAAAATGGTGAAGAACCATGCAACTATAATGCAAGTATAAGCACAAATGAGATAAATAATTATGGTACATATATGGTAAAATTTAAACTATAACCTTAGAGAAAAAAAATATATTTACATTTTCAATAGTCACTTGTGAATCATATAAAATGTTAGCAATAAAAAGGGAGGTGGTTACACATTAATCATAGACTTATACCAAAAGTAAGGTCATGAAAGTAAAAAAAATGGTCATATCATTCTTCAATTGGATAATAATATTTTTTGTAAAATTTTAATGCTCTTCTTTGAGAAATGTTTTGATAAGCTTTATTCAAGTGAAAACAAAGAAATAATCCACAATAGAGGATGGATTTCATTATTGCTTATTTGATTGCTTGTGAGCATTCTTCTACCCATTTTGTAACATCTTCCTTACCTCATCTACCAACTGAATATAATGACACATCTGAGTCCACATTACAAGAGCTTTGTGAAGAAGGATGAGGGCAAGGGTATGCAAATTCATGAAACTCCAAATTTGAGTAGTGACATGTTTGGAATCAACTTGCTTCCTTTAATTCTAACACTACTTCACTCATTGTAGGCCTATTCTTAGAATAAGATGAAGTACAAACCATTGCCAAATTTTCCACTTTCAACATTGCATCTTTATGATATTTTTTGAGCAAAGTAGGATTTGCAATGTTCTCTATGTCGTCTTTCAATAGGTATGCCCTTACCTAAAATAAACAACCTATAATTTAGCAATAATAATTAAATTTTAATATTAGATATTTTGAGTTTTCAAAGTCCAAACTATTTTGGAATAATAATGAGAAGAAATATTTAATTCAATATTTAAAATAAAAATCTCTTTATAATTACCCAACTAGTGATTTGTATGTGTTCACTACTAGAGGTTGAATCATCTACAAAGTGGGGATGTTTTCCACTAATAATCTCCATCAAAACAATTCCAAAGCTATAAACATCACTCTTTTTTGTCAATTGATTTGTAGTGTAATACTTGAAGAAAATCAACTAATCAATCCATTTTATCATTAAATTTAACAAAAAGAAAAAAGACATCAACCCTTTTAAGAGAAATTTTCAAAGTTCTCCTTACATGATTTACAAAATAATTATACTTTTGTAAAAAATCTTCAAACTCTGCTTTTAATGTTTCAAAGCATAAGTGGCCCTCTTCAAAGAAGCCTTTAGCCTCTTCTTTGGATTGTCCAAGGCATTAGTGACTTGATCAAATTACTTTATCCTATAAAATATAGGACTCCTAGCAGCTCAACAGCTCGTTATTTATGCACATCCTTAATGAAGAAGAATTATAGTTATCAATAGACTCGTATACTAAGATTATGGATTGATAAAGAAGCTAAATAATGTATGTGAATTTTTCCTACACGAGTTTGTTTGATTCCTTTTTTAAGGGTAACTTGTGAGATAAACAGGTCATGGATAGGGTTCTCTACATATTACTTGAATTGATGGACTATAAGAGTTGAAGGATTAAAGATCCTTAAAATCATTCACATATAATTGAATATACTATCAATAAAGAAAAAAGAAAAGCATATTTACTCTGATATAAATGAGTTTGTTCCCTTTTCCAAGGTAACTAGTTATGAGATAAACAAGGCAAGGGCAGGGTTCTCTACATCATACTAAATTGATGGACTGTAAGTTGAAGGATTAAAGACCCTTAAATAATTCACATATAATTGAATTGAGTATCAATAAAGAAAAGAAGGGCATATTTACTCTAGATCTAGATATCCAATGGTACCCTTCACAAGGGTAGATAAGTGTGTAGCTCCATCCAATGGTCCCATGCTTGACAACCTGAAATCTACTAATTTTGCTTCCATCTAACCATTCAACAATATATTGGAGCTCTTTACGTCTCTATGAATAATTCTCGACTTGCATCCTACATGTAAATATTCTAGTCCTACTAAAGAGAAAAAAATTAGTTAGACCCCCATCATCTTTTGTAAGATTAGAATCATGTTTTTCAGTTGCCATAAGTATCTGACTAACCTTGGGAAACATCTAATGCAATGTTGAGTCTTCTTTCCCATTCTAGAGTATTTCTTGAACAAGTTTGACCTTAAACAAAGCAACTCAGGCCTTGATTAAGTGAGCAGAAAATAGTCCTCTAAATCATAGACATGGGCATTCACTATACAATTGAGCAATGTTGCAAACCATACCATCGAGACAATGTCACAGGTCTCCATTAGACATGTATTCATATATAAGAACTAACTTTTGCTCCTCTTCGCAGTAGCCCATGAATTTTACGAGATTCTTATGGTGTAAGTTGGAGAGAATCTCTACTTGCAGTGGTCAATGAATTTTACAAAGACTAGTAAGGTGTAGTTTGGAGAATAGATGTCCCTGCAACAATTGGTCTTAGTTTCAATTATAATGATCGAAGACATTAAAGATTTTTTCAACTTAAATAGTGCTTAGTTTTTATTGGATAGATTAAAGTTGTCTAAGTTTTAAATTGAAAATGGGTATGAATGAGTCCTTGTGGAAAACTCTATGGCACCTTGACGTGATTTTTTCAGACAAGATTTTTGAAGCTGGGATTAAGTATCACACACTAAGTTTTGACGGGTCAATGTTTTTTTGTTATTTTCCATTTGGATGAGTGCCTATCCTATGGTAATCCGATGGCTCATCATAGTCTTACATATTTTGTCAGGGAAGCACTGCAACTCACAGTGAATTCCAAATTAGAGCCTTACTATCCATAGCTAGCAAACTTACTTTGTAGCAAATTCCAAAAGCCACCTGTTATTAATTTCCAGTGCTCCTAAATAGAATTTCAAGCCTAAATTTCCCACTGTTTCAACGAAATTTAAATTTGAACAGTTTATCTCTGCTTTTCATTTTTCCTCAGTGATCTCCATTCTCTGTTTGGGTTGCACAACATGCACAGACTTTTTCGAATGTCAAAATTACCCTCAAATGACTTATGATTGTTATCTTAGGGTTATAAGTTCTTTTAAATTTGGACTATGGAAATGCAGATGATCTTGGCTTATTTATTATCAACCTCCCTATCTACCAATAATCAATGGTCTTTTTTAATTCATTTTAAAAATTTGATCTTTATTTGACCGATAGGTGTGATTTTTTGAGAAGGAAATTATTTTCAATAGTTGTTTAACTATTTCTAAATTTCTTATTCTATTAGTTGATAGGATTTTGATTATATAGAAATTAGATTCATCGTTTAAATCAGACCATCCAAGATCAATATTTTTATTTGGCATGTGCAGTGACTCAGCAATACAAATATAACTATCAATGATAACACAATTGTAGACATCCAAATTTGACCACTTCCATATGGTCAAACCCATCTCCTTCATCTGCCTATTTCGTGAATATTAATTAAATAACTTATTTAATTAATATTTCCCCTTTCCCTAAGGTTCCTATAATTAAATACTTTACCTTTCACCCTTCCTCTAAATTAAATAAATACATCAATTTATTTAATTTGGTCATTTAACCTTTTGGAATTTAAATCAATTTTAAATTCCTCTTTTTCTCTCTCCTTGTCACATCCTCCATAACCTTCTTCTAATCTGGATTAGTTTAATTAATCCATGATTAGGATGTGCACACCTTTAATTAGGATTAATGTCACATCTTCCAACTTGCTTCTAATCTTCCATTATCCTTCTTAATCACCTATTTGCACAACCTTAATCTAATCCCTTTGCTACATTTAGCATACCTTTTTGGTCAACCTTCACAATTTCCACATTTAGCCTAGACCCTCTTCCCCATGTGAATTAAAAATTCACATTTATCCCTCCAAGACTCTGCTCTTCCCCATGCAAGTCGTAAGGAGTTCTAGAACTCCTCACTTGTCACATCACTCACATGAGGATAAGTACTTACCTTTTTGAGAACCTTGTTTTATCCCCAAGGTACTCTCAATCATGTGAATTTAAAATTCACATTTATTTCCCCAACCACTTCTCTCTTCCCTATGAAGATTTTTGAGGAATACTAAAATTCCTCATATGTCACTTTCCTCCCATATGGGAACAAGAAATTTTTTATTAAGGAAATCTTCTTCCAATCCCAAGGTACTTGCAAGTGCCTCCACCTAACATGTCCTTTTTCCAACTCGTCCTTGTGACATCTCATCTTCCACATGGCAAGATGCAAGGGCTTGTGAGTCATCAACTCACCATAGCCCTTCATCTTGCCCATGTTGGCAAGATCTTGACCATCCATTTCTCTAGAGATTCTTCCCTCAAGATGGAATATTTTCTCTCAATTCATTCATTCATCACATTCACAATTTCAATTTTGAAGCTCTCATACTTGCATTTTGGGCATTCCTATATCCTCCATTGTTACATGCTTTAAGTTCTCATCACTTGCATTTGCACTCATCTATCAAAATAACCAAGTAGCTCATTGCATTCATCATCTAACCTAGATCATTTTGCATCAATTTTTAGTCCATTTTCCATCAAAGAGCACACATTTATCAACTATCAAAGGGCCAACCAAGGAGCAACTCATACAAGGTATAAATATATTTTTCTTTATCTTTATTTTGTTTGAATTTAACGTAGCCTAATCTTGAGGTGTTGAAGTGTTGTTTTCCTTCTTTTGCATTTTGTTTTGCATCATTTAGGATAGGTAGATAGCACTGCTCACAATTTTGGCATTCCGAGTGGGACCCATAGACAGATCTTTTTGCTTTCACATTTTTTTTTTAAATATTTTGTAGGTTTAGGTTACACAAAGGCGACCTTTCCCTGAATAGGGGTGACCCTGCCCTAAACAGGGGAAAACCGGCCCTAGGATAGGTGAATCTGCCCCAAGACAGGTGACCCCAGCCTGAACAAAGGTGACCCTGTCTTGCAGAGTCGCCCATCTGAGAGATAACAACAAAATTTACTCACTCTTTTCTGCACAGAGGTGAACTTGCCCTGAACAGGGGTGAACCTAACCCAAACAGAGGTGTTTGCGAGGTAAAATAGTGGTTTAAAAGTCTTTTCTAGATTTTATTTTTTGTTCTTCTGGTTGATACTGACCCCCTAACTCATCTTGTTAGTGATTGTGCTAGATTTTACTAATATTTTGTGTAGCTATCTCACATTTTTTGAAGATCAAAGGATAGACTACTAACACTTTTCTTGCAGAATGATCAATCTCAACGTTGTTTGTTTAGTTTGTTTATCATTTTTGCTCATTAATCTAGGCACATAGTTTTAAGTAGGGGAGTCAAATATATTGTGTGTTGTGTTTGTAGAGTAAGCAATTGATGTATCCAATCCCGTTGTGTCATTTGGTGATCCTGGGTGATGAGAAATCATAGCTTACTTTGTCCTTTGTGTTGCCGAAGGGGCACTATATCGTTTAAAGCTTTCCCCTTGCACTTCATGTGAACCTGGGGAGTAGCCAAAAATGATTAGTGTTATCTTTTTAGTGGGACCTGCTTAGGGATTTTATCACTCCAAGGGACGATCCCAACCGTGCGTATCGGTGGGGTATACAAAGTGGGGAGAGCCAAAGTTCTACCCCAATCCAGCCACGTCGTGTTTGGTAGAGCGTAAAAGCTAGGGTGATACATAGATAGATGTGAAGAGTTGGTCTGAGCCTTCAGTATCTTGTTGGGGTTCCCGACTCATGCATGCGATGGGTTGGTGTTCATGGTTGTGCCTCACATACTGAGCGTATATCGAGGACTCCCTAGTTGCCTTGTTTAGCCTAGTTAGAGGACTATGTTGGCCATACCCTTCCTACTAATCTTAGGATTGTATTGTTTGAACTATCTTTTTTGTGTGAAACCAGTGAATTTTTGTCTAGTCAAGTCAGCGTTACCTTCTGCTTGTTATTTTTTGTGTTTTTGGTCCTTTACCATAGCTATTTTCACCTAAGTCAAGTTCAGGTTTGTTGACAGAGGCTACCTTTCCCTGAAAAGGGGCGACCCCGCCCTCTGTCTCAATCATTTCTGAGCCTATTTATGTCAGAATTATCTATCTTTTCACCAAATAGGTGAATATGCCCTAAATAAGGGCGAACCTACCCTTAAGTTGGGAAAACCTACCTTAAGTTGGGTGAACCTACCCCAAGTTGGGTGAGCCTACCCTAAGTTGGGCGACCCCGCCCTAAGTTGGGCGACCCTGCCCCAAGTTGGGTGACCAATTTTTCTTTTCATTCAGTCATTCTGAGCACCCATTTTCCCATTCTGACCACCTGTTTCCTCATTCCAAGTACCCATTGCCCATTCAAAGTACTCATTTTCCCATTTTGAAAGTCTATTTTCCTGTTATGAGCATCCATTTACCCATTCTAAACATCTGTTTGCCTATTTCGAGTACTCATTTTCCCATTCTGAATGTCTGTTTTCCCATTCCAAGCATCCGTTTACCCATTCTAAACATCCATTTGCTCATTCTGAGCATCTATTTGCCCATTTTGAGCCTCTGTTTCCCCATGCTGAGCATTCATTTTCTTGTTTTGATAGTCTATTTGATCCTCTTTCCTAATTTAGACAAGTCTAAAAGTTAAGTTGGACAACCTTGACCTAAACTTGGGAAAACCTAACCTCCAGTTGGGTGATCCTGACCTCCAAATAGGTGAACGTGACTTTCAAATAGGTGAACCTGACGTCTAGATAGGTGAACCTGACTTCCAAATAGGCAAACCTGACCTCCAGTTGGGCGAATCTGACCTCTAGATAGGTGAACCTGACCTCCAGATAGGAAAACCTGACCTCCAGTTGGGCGAAATTGACCTCTAGTTGGGCGAACCTGACCTCCAAATAGGCGAACTTGGCCTCTAGATAGGAAAACCTAACCTCCAATTGGGTGAACCTGACCTCTAGTTGGGTGACCTTGCCCCCTAGTTGGGCGATCCTGCACCTCGGTCAAATGATTCTGGTCTTTATCTAGTCATCCTGGATCTTGTGTTCACCCGTAATTTGCATTTGCATCATCTGAATCATATAGGTATATCATAAAGTATCTCTAGGTTGTGTATCCATCATCGTTTTTTCAATCCAAATCCTCTGAACTTTGTTTGAAGTCATTATCCAAATTGACCCAGGTGTCTGAAATTGATCGTCATCCTACAATGTCTATTTAGGATTGCCATCCATCCTAAGTCAGACATCATCATTCAACCCTATCAATCCACTTCCATCTCAAGTTAGATTCGGTGCCGCAATCATCTACCTATCCTTAATCTGATCGATCAAAACCTTAAGTCATCTAGGGTGATTTTTGAATCTAGTTTAGAATCCCTTTCATCATCTAATCTCATCCAATCGTCTAATCTTATCAATCAATCAACCTTATCCAATGTAATCTAATTTAATCCTTATCCAATCATCCAATCTATCAATCCAATCCAATCCAATCCAATCCAATCTCATTCTTATCAAATCATCCAATTAGTTGATCCATCATCCAATCAATCCTTCAATCATTGTTTAGTCCATCTTTGCATTGCATTCTAGGTTTTAATCTCATCTTAGTTACATAGTAGTTTTGTATTTTCATGTCCATTCAGACTTGATCACAAGCCAAGAAATAAATGGTCGAACAACAAGCCCAAGGTTCTTAGCTGAACATCCCACAAGATCCCAATAACATTGCAAATACCACACAAGATCCCAACAATGGTGCAAATATCCCTCAAGATCCCCATAATGGTGCATCATCATAGTCCAACACAGACATCCAAAACACCTCACTGCCCGGAGACAAAAACATGGTCAATCAGCTCGAAGTCACAGTCGACGAATACCTAAGTAATCCTGCTAATGTTCAAATAATGGATCGCCTCCTAAATGAGTGTGGGGATAAGATTCTCACTAAGTACTCTGATCATGAAAGGATTCAAACCACCACTCGACTTTAATATGTCACAATATACCAGTGCCTAGACTCTTCTTGCACCTCAAGATCCACATACCTCATAAAATGTTCTAGGAAATTTGTATGTTCCCAAAGGTCCACCTATAGAGAATTGGTATCATCCTGAGTTTGGAAATTCCATGATACACCAAGTCACCACTTATCCTCACCTCCTATTTGATACCTCTATGACACCACTTGATCCTAATGATCCCTATTCCTATGGCATGCCGCAGAATATTCTGTATGCTCCACCACTTCCACCTCAACATCTTGGTCAACCACCTATCAATACTAGGGGCACTCCACTTCTTGCATTGATGCCACCTCTAGGACCTACACCTTCTAGTAATATACTACCACCACCTCAAGGTAATATCATTGTGTTTCAGCAGCCTCTCGTTAATCCTCATCAATCCACTATGATGCAAGCACCACCACAACACACCACTATCCCTTCACAAGCACCGCCACAACATGTTGTCACTACTATTTCATCTCAACCACCCCATCAAAAAACTCTACAACAAAACGTCACAATACTGCAACAAAATGTCACCATTCCACAACAAAATGTTTCAATTCCTCAACAAAACACTACTATTCCTACACAACCCCAACATCAAGTCACGCAAATTGTATCACAGCCACCACAACCGCCCCATAATGCTTCTACAACAATCCCACTTTATCAATAACCCCCATAGTAGCAACAACCACCCAATCATACACACGTTCCCACACAAACACAACAAAATCCTCTCATGCAATATCTTTACCAACTATCTAGTACATACACCGCTTATGCTACTACGTCCAATCCTAGTCAAAACATTCATGTGACCGCTCAGAACCCCCCGCGAACTCAACTGCCTTGATACACTAATCTTTTGCAATCGCACACAAACCCATACCAACAATAGTCTAATCCACAACAACCTCCATACATCACATAAAAACCCAATGTTGAATACAATTACTAGTCCAATACATACTACGCTCAACAACAACCTTCATACAAACAAGGTATTTCATCCATGCCCTATAAGGAACAACAACTACCTTATCAACATGGGGCTCAACCCACCTCCTACTATCAACAACTTCCCTACCAGCAAGGGGCTTCCATGTCATCATACTACCAAGCTGCTACGAAATATCAATAGGGTGCTCCATCCACCTCATACTACCAACAACAGGCACCCTACCAAGAAGCGACTTCCACCTCTTACCATCAAAATCCATCATCCTCCTATCCACCTTACGTCAATCCATAATCCACTTACACTAATCAATACCAACAAACATCTCCATATATGCCTCAACCTGCTTATGATCCAATTGCTTCAACACCATCCTCATCATATTAGCAGTATCCTCTATACAATCAGCTTAATCCATCCAACCCAACTCCCACAACACCTATCAACCAAGATTTGGAAGAAGTCAAAGTTGCAGTGAAGGATTTACAAGCAAGGACTGGCAAGCAATCATTCAAATTTGAGGACATTTGTCCCTATTTGTTTGATCCTTTTGTTTCATTAGCTCCTTTCCCAAAGCATTTCAAAATGTTGAAATTTGATAAATACAAAGGAACCAAAGACCCTAAGGCTCACCTTCACCCACTGTCAACATGTCATGGATAATGACAATTACCTCATGAGATTGTTCCCTAGGAGTTTACATGGAATAGCTCTTGATTGGTTTATGGGTCTCAAGAAAGGATCTATCAAGTCCTTTGCTCATCTTTTAGAAGAGTTTTTCTCCCACTTCTCCTTCAATTTGGAGAAGGATATCGATACACTAGACCTCTTGAAGGAACAATAGTAGGAGGGAGAAACATTTGTGAGCTATCTTCAAAGATGGCAAGCCCTAGCTAGTCACATGAAATCCCCATTATAGGAGAAGGACATGGTCGCCCTGTTCATCGAAAATTCCCATCTAGACATGATCCACAACTTTAAACTCCATTGTGTCATGAACTTTGCTAAAATAATGGAGAAAGGTCCTATTCTTGAGAGAGCCCTCATCACCAAAGGGCTAGTCAAAATCTTTAACTCTGATAGAGAGAAATCATCCAGAGACAAGACCTGATATTGGAACAAAAATAAAAATGTTGTCAATGATGGTGTCACTGACACTAAACATGTCCAAGTGACCAATGCTTCCCAGAAGCAACAATACCTCCTCCTTAGTAGCCAATGCCTAATGCCATATTAGTGCCTCAAGGGGAACCTTATCCATCTCAACAATCCAATCAAAGAAATCAAGGGCGTAACAAGCGTCAATTCACTCAATTAGGAGAACCCCTAAGTGTCGTGTTTAATAGGCTCTTGCAAGCCAATTACCCGATTACATATCCTGTAACTAAACCCTTGACGAATCCAAACCCAAACCAAACTAGTTTAAGGAAAACGAATATTGTGAGTTCCAGTATAGGATTAAAGGGAATACATTGAATAAGTGTTAAGGTCTGAAAATGTACATCCAGGATCTTATTGATTGGGGTGACATACATGTGGATGCCAACATGACACCCTCTTCCAATGCTCAATTGTAGATATATCAGAATCCTTCCCTAAGCATAACCAAGGCCCAAGCACATCAAACTCAAACACATGACCTAGCAATAACAATAATCATAATAACAATAGCAACAACATTAGTTACAAAAATGTGCCACTTAACTATGAAGTTCTCATCATGCACATCAAACAAGTTGAACCATGTGTATCTATGATACACATAAAAGGAGAGGATCCTTAGTGTGTTGTTACCACTCATCAAACCACAGTCCCTAGAGCCTTCGCATCCACTCAATCACAGCCTGTGAATTCTCAATATAACATTCTTAACCATCTAGGAAAGACTTCGGCACAGATATCCATTCTGGACTTGCTTAAGTCTTCTCTCACACATCAAGAAATCCTAAATAAGGCCTTATGGGACACCCAAGTCCCTAATAACATAGACCATTCCCAATTCAAGGCATTGGTAGGGAACCTCTCAACAACCTATCAGCTAGGTTTTAGCCAAAAAAAATTCCCTGCATTGACTCTAATCATAACCATCCCCTTCATCTAGAGGTCCTAGTAAACTGTCACAAAGTAAAAAGGGTCTTGGTAGATAATGGTTTTTCCCTAAACCTTTGTAAATTGAAATTCATTAAAAAAGTTGGATACACCCATGCTGATTTAAATAATCAGGTCATAACAATCAAGACATATGACAATGTAGAGCATGACTCTAAAGGGACAATATGTCTTCCAATCCAGGTTGGGCCAGTTGTGCAATATACTACATGTCATGTCATTGATCTGGAATTACCCTATAACCTCCTCCTCGGTCATCCATGGATCCATGTCATGCAAGTTGTACCATCCATATACCATCAATGTCTAAAATTCTCATTCAATGGGGTAGAAGTTATCATGCACACGAATCACCAACCATTTGAATATTGTCGCACATTAGAAGCTTATTTTCCTCATTCCCACTATTGTCGTGGAGTGGAAATGGGAGCACCGTAGACGTCATCTTCCCAATCATCTACCACCACATTAGCCACCACTTCATCCACTCCATCATCCCCATTTGATTCCACCCTTACTAAAGTCCAGATCATTGACAAGGGATGTGGTGAATATGAGATGTGCATAGCTCTGAACATGGCAACTATGCCACCCTCACCACACACATATGACCAACCTTCGTAGTCTACGCCAAAAAAAAAAGACAAGACTATCACTTTGAGCTCCAAGAACGTGGGAACTAGTACTTACTACTCTCTTGAGTTAAGACAAGATGCGCCAAAAGATGACATAAGCCAATGGGTCTACTGTGAGGAACCTAATCCCTCCCCTCTAAAAGAATATTTCCAGGAGAACTATACTTGGCCATCTAAGTTTTCAAAGAAGTACAATTATTAGGGGGGAGGCCTTGGTGCCGAAGAGCAAGGAAACACTATATTGAGGCTACAATAAGACCAAGATACTCAGGCTTAGGTCAGGACACATAACAAAAGGGACCTATAGCATCATCTAGTGCCTCTAATAATGTTAGTGAGAGCAACAGTCTCCTTGAAGATATACTAGAGGAGGAATCCATCATACACACATACGATGATGTAGATCACACCGACCTCTCTTCCATGTTTGACTGCTTACACAGCTGAACCATTAGCCTATCCCTTAAACATCCTGAACTTATAGAATAGGACCTACATGGTAGCACACCCATCGATACCTTTCCTACAATGGATCAATACGTACATCTTATGGGATTGGGGGAAGATGAACACCCTACCGAAAAAGTAAAAAGAAACAAAATAAAAAAAGGTCACCTAGTGAAAACCTCCCTGAGGTGCTTCTTGACCTAGAAAAAGTAAAAAAAAAGGGTGTATCTGATAGAAAAAACCTCAATGAGGTGCTAGAAGATGGGGATGTTCATCTTCCCCTTGTAGGAACTCAGCTCTCTAAATGATCATCCATCTTGATAGAAGAGACATAGGAAATAAATTTGGGAACTAAAGGGGATCCCAAAATTACATATGTAGCCAAAGCACTGTTAGAGGAAGAATATTCTACCATCACCAAGCTTCTCAAAGAATGCATTGTCAACTTTGCATGAACATATTCAGACATGTTAGGCCTTGACCCTACTTTAGTGGTACATCACCTGGATGTACGTACTGATGCCAAACCTGTCAAGAAAAAATTGTGAAAAATGCACCCCCAAGTGGCTCTATTGGTTAAGAAAGAAATGGAGAAGCTATTCAATGCATTATTTATAAGACCCATTGACTATTCAGAGTGGATCTCAAACATATTTCCATTACCCAAACCAAACAGTGCTATCAGATTATGTACAGACTTTTGTGATCTCAACAAGGCTTGTCCCATAGATGATTTTCCTTTGCCAAACATTGAAATGTTGGTTGACCTCACTACAGGCCACAAGATGCTTTCCCTCATGGATGGCTTCTCTGGATGCAATCATATTAGAATCAAACTTGAAGACCAACATAAAACAACCTTCACTACACCATGGGGAACGTTCTGCTATAATGTCATGCCTTTCAGTCTCAAGAACATGGGGGCAAGCTACCAGTGAGCCATGACTATTATCTTCCATGATCTCATTCATATAATAATGGAATATTATGTTGATGATCTATTAGTGAAATCAAGAACAAGGGAAGAACAACCTATGGTACTCAAGAAGATCTTTGAGCATCTAGAGTAGTATAAGCTAAGGCTAAATCCTATGAAATGTGTCTTTGGGGTCACATCAGGAAAACTACTAGGTTTCATTGTCTCTCGAAGAGATATAGAAGTTGATCCAATAAAATTCAAAGCAATAATGGATATGCCTCTGCTGCATAACCTCAAACAATTAAGAAGCCTTCAATGTAAACTACAATCCACCCAATGGTTCATAGCTCAATTAGTTGACAAGTGTCATTCATTCACTCATCTCCTGAAGAAGGACAATGCTTTTAAGTGGACTTAACAATGTCAACTCGACTTTGAAAAAATCAAAGAGTATTTGGCTCACCCACCAATCCTTATGCCACCAATTCCTGGTAAGCCACTCTTGTTGTATATTTCTACTACTTCAGTGGCACTAGGGGCATTGCTGGAAAAACATGATGAGTCATCAAAGGAAAGAGCAATCTACTACATCAGCCGAACCCTCGTGGGTTATGAGCTTAACTATTCCCCAATGGAAAAAGCTTTCCTAGCCGTGGTTTTTAGTTCACAAAAACTCCAACATTACATGCTCAGTCATCCAGTAAAGCTCATCTCCAAGGTTGATCCACTTAAATACTTGTTATCCAAGACAATTCTAACTAGTCACATGGCTAAGTGGGTCATGATTCTAAGTGAATTTGATATAGAATATGTGGATCAGAAAGCTATTAAAGGACAAGTGATAGTTGATCAACTAGTAGATGCTCCCCTAGTAGATTCCTACCCCCTAGCAATAGAATTTCCTGATGAAGGAGTCTTCACAATAACAGAAGTGGCCACATGGACATTGTACTTTTATGGGTCGTACACACACAATGGATCTAGGGTAGAAATCTTGCTCGTCACTCCTCAAGAAGATTATATACCAAAGTCATTTGGATTGGCCTTTTCATGCACAAATAACATAGTTGAATATGAAGCTCTTCTTACTGGCCTTAGAATTGCAATCCAATGGCATATCACCCACCTAAGAGTCTTTGGTGATTCTCAATTAATCATCAAATAGGTCAATGATGAGTTTCTCACAAATGATGATAAGCTACTTCCCTATAAATGCATGGTAGACAACTTCAAGAAGTATTTCACTTCCATCCAGTTTTATCAGATTCCAAGAGTCTAGAACAAAGAAATGGATGCCATGACTACCATTGGTTCCTTAATTGACATGCCCAAAGAAAAAATAAAGTGTGATTTTCTCGTTGAACAACTGATAATCCCAAATTATGATATCTTAGAGAGTGAGATGGTGTGTGACATTGTAGGTCCCTCGTCCCCTTGGTACCATGATATCTACACCTACCTTCACGACAACATCCTATCTCCTAATCCACACGAAACCAACATAAGTCTTTCATCCAACGTATGTCCCGCTACACCATTGTAGGTGATACACTTTATTGATGTGGGTATGATGGAACCCTCCTCTAGTGTTTGAACGATACTGAAGCCCACACTACATTAACGACAATACATAGTGGTGTATGTGGGTCCCACTCAAATGGAATGGCCCTAGCGAAGAGAATTCTTTGAGAAGGATATTACTGGCCTACATTAGAACATGATTCTTGTGAGTTCATCAAAAAGTACTTACCCTGTCAACAACATGCTAATCTGATACATGATCCAGCACAGGACCTGTAGCCTCTTGTAGCA
Organism: Sequoia sempervirens; assembly: GCA_007258455.2. Lineage (NCBI taxonomy): Eukaryota > Viridiplantae > Streptophyta > Pinopsida > Cupressales > Cupressaceae > Sequoia > Sequoia sempervirens. The sequence goes on along the minus strand of VDFB02083991.1, from coordinate 102,833 downwards.
CCATAGCCCTTCTCTCAATGGGGTTTTGACCTAATCTGCAAGATATATCCCCCATCCTCTAATGGCCATGCCTTCATCATTACTGCAACAGAGTACTTCACCAAGTGGGTGGAAGCAATGCCACTCTCACAAATCACAGGTACTCAAATTTCCAAGTTTATCCTCTTCCATATTCTCTATAGATATGGAATACCATCCACCATCATTTCTAACAATGGAAAGCCTTTCAAAAACTGAGTCATGAAACACCTTTGTGACACTTTCCATATCCAACATCATTGGTCTTCGCCTTATTACCCCCAAGGTAATGGTCAGGTAGAAGCCACCAATAGAACCCTCATCAAGATCCTCAAAAAAGTTGTCAACAATACTGGTTGAGATTGGCACCTTCACATCCATCCCACCCTTTGGGAATTCCACAATTCCATTCACACCCCTACTGGCGCCACTCTATATTTTCTCATCTATGGTGTTGAACCCATCTTGTCGATTGAGGTAGAAATCCTATCATTGAGAATCTTCCTAAAGAATCTTATCAGCAATGAAGATGCTCGAGTTTCACGACTCAGCCAGTTAGAACTCCTCAATGAAAGATAGATCAAAGCGTATGACCACCTTCAATCCTATCAGAATCATTTGAAAAGAAGCTACAACAAGAAGGTCCATCCTCACTAGTTCAACATTGGTGATTTAGTCCTCAAGGATAATCAAGGCACTCAACAGGACCGAGAAAAGAAGGGAAAATTTGAAGCAAATTTGCTTGGTCCTTATGTCATCACCACAAAATATGAATCAAGGGCCTATTGACTCACTACACCTGAAGGAGATCCCCTAGAGGATCCCATTAATATCATGCACTTTAAAAGGTTCTACACTTAAGTCAGCTGGGGTATTCTATCCTGCAAAAATCCAAAAATAGTAAAGAGAAATAATTTGTCCTATGGTGAAAACCACCCTTGGTGGTACCTTGGATAAGTACGTTTGGTGACAACCTGGTCATAGACACCATTTGTAAAGGGCTTAATCATTATCTACCTTGAGTCCTAGTTACTCTATGCTTCCATCCATCCCAATCTCATATCCTATCATCCCACTGATCCCATCCTTTCACTCACATCTTTCATTTGGTCGCTTGGTATATTTTGGTTGAGCATTGGATGAACCTCATCTGCTATCGATCATCTTGAGCTTTTTATCCTAATATGAGCTTGTTTTTTCAATCCTTCATGTCCATCTAGCTTCCTCCATTGTGTCGGTCTCCATTTAGATCCCATCATATCCCATTGGTCTTTATGGTCTTTGTCGAACTACGTTACCCCTACGTTTTCACGTAGGCAAGGTTGATCATTTGATCTACCCCCAAGGAATTTTTTCCATCCTGTTTTGGTCATCCATCGTGGTCTCCATTGTCCCCTTTGTGCTCTTGTCCTTGGTCCATCTTTTGTCCTTTTCAAACTTCGTTTCTCCTACGCTTTCATGTAGGCAAGGTTGATATTTTTATCCACCCCCAGGGATTTGCTTTGTTTTTCTTTGTCTGGTCATTGTCTTCCATTGCCCGTCTTCATTAGTCCTCTTTCTGGTTTTATCCATAGTCTTTTCTTGAACTACAAGGACTCTGTGCTTTCATGTAGGCAAGGCTAATCTTTGATCGGCCCCCGAGCCCCTAGGTCATTAGGGTGTGTCAATCTTGTGTTTTGTATCTTGTGTCTTGTCATCGAGTATGTCCTTATCTAGCTAGTTCTTCACAAATGAGATCCACTCGTATCATGAGATTCAATCGGTTTTGGTATTTCCTGCGTCATTTATCGATCTTTTAGTTTTTTATCCATCTTTGGTCTCAATAGGATGCATCCTTCCTAACAGACCTCATCAACCCCATCCATCCTCTTGATCCTATGGCAAAGGACATTTTGAAATTGATTGTGATATTTTGATACTTTTGGCTTTTGTTTATCATTTGAGCTCCCTATCACAACCTGTTAAGGCCACCATGATTTGTCATATTATGGTGTGTTTTGATCAGTTAACATAGGGTCATACCTTGATCTTTTTGTTGTGTTGTTTTCTTCCTAGTTGTCCCGTGTAGTACCCACCAAGATCCCCATGGTCTTGTGTTATGCTGGGGCATCCTTTTGTACTTGTGGTTATCCCAATTCCTGGCTTGACCAAGGTCTTTGAAACTTTGGGGTGTTGGGATATCCTTATTGTCTCTTGTGTTTTTTTAATGCATTAGAAACTAATTTTCCTTGGTTTACATACCATGGTACCTGGTGTCTTATGCTATAGAAAAAATCAGTGCTCTGAAAATGGAAAATTGCATTAGGATTACATTTCATGATCAATTCCATTACATTGCATTCATACCTGATCTATGACCTATGATTTTGGTTGTGCAAGCATTCATCCCCTCATCTCCCATTCTTCTCAGGATACCTAGGTTCTTGATAGGTGCAATTTCACACCCATCTTCCCTCAATTTTGTAATGATTGCAGGAGAAGTACTTGCTATTAAACCAACAATACACCTACCACCTACCCTCATTACTATGCAAGTCCTTATTGACACTCATGTTCATGATGAATTTAATTTCATGTTAGGTCATATCACTCACATATCACACCTTTATTTTGCATAAGCTGAAGCAAGCATGATCGGAAATAAAGTTCATCTAGGTACATCCACGTTGCATTTCATCTATCTGTTAGTGTTTGTAAGAAATTTAATTGCATCTCATCCCACATTATAGATTCATTACATTTCATCTCATATGCATTACCATCTCATATTTCTTTTAAGTTGTTTAGATTAATCATATATGGTTATTCTAAGCATCTTAAATTCATTTAGTTATCTATTCATATTAGGCCATATCATTAGCACATTGCATACATCGCCACCTACATCACAAATTGTTAGATCCATATCCATAGCATATCAAGTCATAAATCAATCATCCCATCCTACATCATACACGTTAGTTGTCATACATATAAGCATTAACATACATCATAATCCTATCCATACATCATATCATAATGATCATCCAAAATAAAATCGTAAACATCCACATATACATAAATAAAATTACCCATCATATGAACATTACAGATTGTCAATAAGGGCTATCGCATATCATATATACGAATCAAAATACAATGTCCATCACATTGTCCATAATAATGTCCATAATATAACCAAAATACATATTCATCACATATATCATCAAATAAAGTACAAATACAAGGCTTTAGATCAACTCTAATCTTGTTTCTCTGTATTGTACATCCATCATGCACCTGTCAAAAATTGGTATCTTGCCACCTTTCCTCCCCCTTCTCTACAACGAGCTTCCCACATCTAATCTCTGGGGTGAGTCTGGCACTCCCCTTTTGCGTGGAGGAGTCTCTCTCCAACTGTTGTATCCATGGGTATGTTTCCCTCCTAACTCAGATGGGGTTGGAGTCTATGGCCTCGCTCAAATGTAGGGAGGTATCCGCCACTCCTCTAGCACTGATGCATAGTAGGCCACCATATAATAGATGGCCTCTCGCATATACTCATCCTGCTCCACTGCCTGATATCTGAATACGTCCCACTCTCCTCTGTATTTGTCCCAGGATCCACAAATGGATCTCCGCTCCTGCACCCATGCGTCCTGTGCCAACCTCAGCTAATCTATCTCTGCTCCCATCCATGACACCTGCTTTGTGGCCCTATCCCTCTTAGCCTGCATTGTCTGTATTTGTGCTTGCAATCTCTGTACCTCTACCCCTATCTCACCACCCTCACCCTACGTTGCCTATGCCTGAGCCTGTACTGCATCTCTCTCTCTCTCCATTGTTTGTGCCTGAGCCACCACCACATCCCTCTCCCTTTGCAGGGTCTACATCTATATCCGTGCTACATCCCTCTCACCCTGTAGGGTCTGAACCTGTGTTTGTATTGCATCCCTCTCTATCTACAAGGTCTGTACCTAGACCCTCATAGCATCCTCTCTCTCTTGCATCAGTCCCATGTCCCCCACTATCTTATTTTCTACCTCGACTCTGTCACAAAGCTAGTCTTGCTCCCACATCAACTCAGTCCTCTCTCTCAGTAGCCCCTCCACCTGTATCCTCAAATCATCTAGGTCCTTTTCCTTTTTCATGGTCCCTACAGATACCTTCTCTATTGATCCTCCAGGCTCTCATTGTCCCCTCAATTGCAATATAGTCACCACTACCTCTAGCCTGTCTCGCTCCCATCTCGCAACCACTGCCTCCTCATGCTCTCTGGATACCTCTCCCTCTAGCCGAGTCACCTATGCTTGTAGCTATCTCACCTTAGCTCACAAACCATCCCTATCTACCCGTAACTCCTCATATTGTGACACTGCAATGGCTACAGACCTAAAAACCCTCTCGCCCTCTGCCCACATGATAGCTACCTCTGCTCGTAGCATGCTCACCTCAACCTCTAGTCGACATCTCATAGCCTTTGTATCTCCTAGTCTTTGCTTGGTGATCTGTAATCTCACCATGGCCCCTCTCAACAGTATAGTTAGATCCTCTATTGTCGGTGGCACCATGGCCAATGGGGGAATATCATGAACATCCATATCCATCACCTCTACCTCTGCCTCTACCTCATCTCTCTCATCCATCATCTCCACATTTTCCTCATCTCTCCCATCCTCTGCCTTGATCTCCACTTGGGCTCTCCTCCATGGTCTCCTCCTCCTCCTCACCCTCTCCTGCTGCTCTATGGCCCCAGCTGCCATCTGTCCTCTCTCCTACTGCCCTGCTACTCTAGCTGCCTCCTACCCTCTCCCATCCCTCTCCTCCATCCCTGCATCATCTCTCCCCTCCTCTACCTCAATCCCCACTCTGGATCTCCTCTGTTGTCTCCTCCTCCTCCTCATCCTCTCCTGTCCTCTATCTTGTTGTCTTGTGGCCCTCACATCCCCCTACTACCCTACTGCTCCAGCTGCCTCTTGTCCTCTCCTCTAGCTTGCTAATCAAAGCTCATCCTCTAGCCCAAACCCCAGTGCCCCCACAATAGGCTCCTCTAGAGTAATCTGTAGAGGCTAGTGATGGGTATGCCATGTGACATATCGAACTGTCACTCTTGCCCCTACTTCCCCCCAGTCCTACCCGAGTAGGGTACTAGCTACAATGTCTCCCAATTCTCTCCCACAAACCTCAGCAAAATTAGCTCTCCCCATGGTTGCTCTCACATGATCCATCATAATCTATTTGGTTCACACGAAATATCCTACATCAAACCAAACTGGTTGGTCACCTTTTCTAGTCTATGTGCCTCCACTGTACGTGGCTCCCTCCTAACTATGAAGCATATGGTACAGAAGTAGCCTCTCTGCCTCTCCTCATCTCTCCACCATCCCGAAAACCACTATGTCATGTACGACCTCCACACTATATCCTCCTCCTAAATGCCATCCAGTGTCCTCCTCCACCTATCTAGATTCCCAAAGCCCTCATTGTGTCACACCCAATTGTACTCTGCCCCGTACCAGTAAGCTACTGGTGCTACATCATTCTCCAATCGTACTCTCACCACTCTTGGCCTAGCAACACTGATGTGCTCCCAGGCCCATACCTATAGTAGCATCACCTGCGTCATGCTGAGCACCTCTTGGTAGCACATGACGTGCATGTATCTATACAGTTTTGCTAGTATGCATGTACCCCATGCGAACTACTCCTCTCTCCCCTTGACAATGTGTCATATCACCTCCACATAGCTCAGGCTGCAGAAGGGTCCACTCCAGTCTGGTAACAACAATCTACTAATTAGCCTGCATAGGTACAATGGTAGCGGTGGCACACCCAACGCCAAGCATTGGTCCATGTCCAACCTCTTCCTCTGCATAGGTAGGTCATCTCATCCAAACAAAACCCACATGATATAATCCAGCGCCGCCCCCTCTGATGTCGTCACACTCACTAAGTGGTCTGCTATAGGAAGTCTCAGTATTTGTCATACATCCTCCAGCGTCACAGTCATCTCCCTTGTTGGGAGTGAAAAGTTGAGGTCTCCAAACTCCAGCGCTCTATAAGGGTTGTCAGCATCACTCGATACACTCTAATCATAGGGTATCCTAACAAATGCAGTAGTCCAGCCCATGACAGAGCCTCATGGTTCACTTCGTTCATGGCCGCTATTGTCACCTCTAGCACCTCTGACCACCTCCCATGTTTCTGCAAATTGTCAAAGCTCTGCATTCACACCAAGCACCACATGTTAGTCATCTTATCTTTTTCCTCATCTCCTCCCTCTTGTCCATTTTCCTGGCCTCAGGCTCTCTTTTCACTAATCTTTTCCCCTCTCCCTTTTTGGCCCAAACTTTTACCTGTTTCTCTCAGTCTTGTTTTCCTTTTCTTGTCCCCCTTGTTTGCCCCTTGGGCGAACTGCCTCGATGGCGGGGAATCCCTCCCTACCCGTGGGAGATCCCACCTTGACGTTGGGTGAACCCACCCTGACTACAAGCAAACTCATCCTGAATCGTGGGAGAGCCCACCCCAGATACAGGTAGACCCGCTCGACTCATGAGCGAGCTTGCCTTAGCTGTGGGCAGACTTACCCTGGCTTGGGGCTAGCTCGCCCGAAGGGCGGGTGAACCCATCCTATTGAGGGGAGAACTCACCCAAAGGGCGAGCGAACCCGCCCCTGGATGGGTGACCGCGCCCAGGAGGGGTCACCCCTGTCCCGAGAAGGTTTGCCCCCTTATGGGCGAGATTGCCCCTCTGCTAGGCATAGTCACCCATCCCCCCTAACTAGTTTCTTAGGGAGGATTTTCCCGTTCCCAAGGAAAATCCACCCTCCCTTGTTTTTCCCCTTGCCTTTTTTGGGTATTTCTTTTCTTTTTTTTGGGTAAATTTACCCTCTAATGGGGAAAATTCACCCCCCTCTCCCTTGCCTCTAATAGGCGATTTTTCCTACCCGATGAGCGAAAATCCAAATTTTTCCCATGACCCATTTTCCTAAATTACCCCAATCCCAAAACCCACATTTTCAAACAAGCATTAAAATTCAAAATTATACAAAAAAAAATTTAATGTCACAAAGAGAGTTTTTGATCCTAACCTGACGTGGAACCGCGTGCTCATGGAAGAACTATCGTACCTCGTCCCCCTAGTGGATGATGTTAGAATCGTAATCCTCCAGCATTCTTGTCTCCTCGTCTCCTTCCTCTTCTCTTCACTCTCTCTCGCTCAACTGCCAGGTGTGCAAATGAGGAATGGTAATTTCCAAAATTACCTTATATAACTTTTTCCCTTCGTTTTAACATCTTTTAAGTGAAGGGTATTTTTTCCTTTTATTTAAACCTCTTTTTAATTCAACTAATCGTCTAACTTCCTAGGGCTACCATTTGCATGCCGTGTTCATTTGCCTTCATTCAAAAGCCAATCTTCATGATTTTTCGAGCTCTATCTAACCATACCTTCCATTTCCTCATATCGAAAAGTCGCCTGGGGCCCTTGTTTCTTCCCCAACTGCCCTCTCAAGGGGGCATACCCTACCATTTTCCTCCATTCCTCCAGTATGGTCATTCCCTTGCAAGATTGGGACATCTCCCTTTATTTCCCTCCATTTGGGCAGCTCACGTAACTCCTCCCATGTTGGGGCATCATTTTTTAGTTGATTCCTCTGTAGAGTCATCTACATTTTATTTTTCTTTGAAATACTGTTATTTTAACAATATTTTGAAGAAGGGAAAAATGTAGACATCCAAATTTGACCACTTCCATATGGTCAAACCTATCTCCTTCATCTGTCTATTTTGTCAATATTAATTAAATAACTTATTTAATTAATATTTCCCCTTTCCCTAAGGTTCCTAAAGTATTTCAAATTTTATAATTAAATACTTTACCTTTCACCCTTCCTCTAAATTAAATAAATACGTCAATTTATTTAATTTGGTCATTTAACCTTTTGGAATTTAAATCAATTTGAAATTCTTCATTTTCTCTCTCCTTGTCACATCCTCCATAACCTCTTCTAATCCGGATTAGTTTAATTAATCCATGATTAGGATGTACACACCTTTAATCAAGATTAATGTTACATCCTCAACATCTTCCAACTTCTTCTAATCTTCCATTAATCTTCTTAGTCACCTGTTTGCATGATCTTAATCTAATCCCCTTACTAAATTTATCATACACTTTTGGTCAACCTTTATAATTTCCACATTTAGCCTAGACCCTCTTCCCCATGTGAATTAAAAATTCACATTTATCCCTCTAAGACTCTCCTCTTCGCCATGCAAGTTGTTAGGAGTTCTAGAAATCTTCACTTATCACATCACTCACATGAGGACAAGTACTTACCTTTTTGAGAACCTTGTTTTATCCCCAAGGTACTCTCAATCATGTGAATTTAAAATTCACATTTATTTTCCCAACCACTTTTCTCTTCCCCATGGACATTTTTGAGGAATACTAAAGTTCCTCATATGTCACTTTCCTCCCATATGGAAACAAAAAATTCCTTTTTAAAGAAATCTTCTCCCAATCCCAAGGTACTTGCAAGTACCTCCACCTCATATGTCTTTTTTCCAACTCACTTGTCCTTGTGACATCTCATCCTCCACATGGAAAGATGTGAGGGCTTGTGAGTCCTCAACTCACCACAACCCCTACCCATGTTGGCAAGATATTGACTATCCATTTCTCTAGAGATTCTTCCCTTAAGATGGAATATTTTCTCTCATTTCATTCATTCATCACATTCACAATTTCAACTTTGAATCTCTCATACTTGCATTTTGGGCATTCTCGTATCCTCCATTGCTGCATGCTTTAAGCTCTCATCACTTGCATTTGTACTCATCTATCAAAATACCCAAGTAGCTCATTGCATTCATCATCTAACCTAGATCATTTTGCATCCATTTTTAGTCCATTTGTCATCAAGGAGCACACATTTATCAACTATCAAAGGGCCAACCAAGGAGCAACTCATACAAGGTATATAAATCTAATTTTTTAATCTTTATTTTGTTTGAGTTTAACCTAGCCTAATCTTGAGGTGTTGAAGTGTTGTTTTCCTTCTTTTGTATTCTCTTTAAAACTTGGACCTATGTTGGGTTTGGAGATCAATCTATCTTTGGGGCTTCAAAAGGTATGCGGGGTTCATCAGGTTGGGATCTCTCTAAATGGGGTTTGGGGGAAACAGTCTTTAAAGAAAATTTTTTACGTTAAAAATTTACTTTTCTTAAAGAGAAAATTGAGGTAGTTTATTAAAAAAAATTAGATCTAATAGTGTCATTATGTTGAAGATATTTTATATAGTTTTGTAATTTAAAAAGAGAATTAAATGGTTGTTGTGTAAAGACTGTATTTTTTTTTCTGAGCAGTAAGAAAATTGATACTTTTTTCTATGGATATTTCCCTAGTCCATTACTGAGATTTAGCCATCTAAATCTTTTTGTTGTTGATATGATTGTTGATTCTATTATTCAATTAAATTATCTCTATTTTTTTTGCAACTCATTTGTGTTGTAATATTGTATGATTCTAGAGCTTAAAAGTTTGTCATTTAGGCCTAGATATTTCAATACATTTTAATATAATATAATCATAGGCTATACTCCCACTCTACTATGTCACTGGAACTATATAAATTTGGTAGATTTACACAAATTTAGCTTTGGTTAAATGTGAAATTGAACCAATTTTGTCTCCCACTTTGGTCATAGTACATTTCCTAGATGGAAAAAATAAGAGATGTATAGAAAAATTGAACTTGCTCTGATTTAGATTGACTATCATATATAATTGATATATCTCTAGCCCATTTGTCAAAGGGATAATGTCTCAAACCTACATACATAGGATGTGACTTTTCTTCTCTTCAATCCATTTCAAATAGAAGTGGATCTTATAGTTATAACCCTCAAAATGATAGAGGCATATAACATAGTTCCTATTTTAGATAATAAAAAAATGTAAAATTGAGTATAGTAGCTTCTTTCTTTTTACTTGATATACATGAATTCTTTTCATGTTTATTTTATTTGTTTAATATTGAAAATAGTTTATAAATATATTTTATATGAGCAATTGATCGCAAAGATATATAAACATTAAGTTAGAAGAGACAAAAAGGAAATAAATATGGAAATAAAGGGATAACTAATCTAAATAGTCTTATACTCTAACCCAAACCACCTCTTAGCCTAAACTAAAAGGAGGGAAACCAAAGACAATTCATAAAATTGAACATTTGCTACAAATAAATGTCCAAGCCATCATCAAAAAGGCCAAACATGATCACACAAACCCTACCATAGTCAATAACACCACTTCAACACTACAAAGTGGGAACATATATAATAGAAACTACACAAAAACTACAAGAAGTAAGGTAAATTAAATAGAAAAGTAACTATCTAGCCATATTACAAAGAAAACCAACTTGCCACTTAACTAGAACATTTTTCACCATTCTTCTTGTCCAATTTTCTAATAAAAGCTTTAGCATTCCTCTCCAAAGATAAAAATTTGAAATCCACATACTTTGTAACTAGGACATGAGAAATATTGTAATAGGAAAAACTAGTAATGAGGAAAAGACACCATCACATTTTCTATTAGAAGAAATACCAATAGAAAATTAATCATCATCTTGCCCAAAAACATTAATAGCTACATTTTTTCATTTTTCTAGCAATTAAATTAGGAATAGCATACACATTAGTATAGTGTTAGACATCAGGAACAACACCATTATCATGGACACAAGGTCCAATACTAAAAACACCGACATGAGAACAATCCTCTATGCCACCAAGAACAACATCAACACTACCAAAAGCAATAAAATGAGTAGATACAATCATATGAGAAGTATTAGGATGGTTGAAACACTTCGTTAAAAGGATTGATTATTTGGCTCAAGAGACCCAAAAGTGCCAAGCATATCAACACCACTTTGCACAAGCTAATGATATTGGTCATACAACACATCTTTAGCAACCATGTCCCATGCTCCAAGAACCCATCGTCAAGAATAGAGTCCTCATCTACAATATTTGTTTTAATATCCTCACTCCTCTTATGCAACTACAATACAACATTGTTGGCAACAAAGGAAACTATAGATTTTGAGAAAATTCAATAAGCATATGTTTATTATCCTAAGAAAACTCTTTATTTTTATCAATCCATATAAACCAAAGAAATTTAGAGGGACCAACCACAACCTATCTAAAATTTTAGTAAGATGAGATAACAAATCTAGTCTTTCCAAATAAAATGACATTACTTGACCAATATCACAAATTTACTAGAAATAAAGTCCAAGTGGGAAGAAAGAAATGCTATAATTTCTTAACATAAGGACTATAAAAAGAAAACAAACAAATTCAACTCTCCCATAAACCAAATAGGACTTAGACCCAAGACTCAAAATGACATCATCGACAAATAATTTATTAAACAACAATAACCATACGAAAAACACTTAAGCTCAATAAAGCTAAACCAAATCCTCTTTACTCTTTTTTCAACCAAACATTACCTAGATCATATAAGCCCCAAATAGGGTTTAATTTGTTAAAATAGTACTTAATAAAAGATTAAAATAAACAAATAATATATGTGAGTGAATTGTAAAAACATTTTTTTCCCTATCTATTAAACATTATCTCAATGGTAGGTGCAGAAACATATGAGTGAAAAAATGTTTTGGAGATGAAATAAAAGAGAAAGTGCTCACATTAAAATGCAAACACATTAAGGATCAATTGTGTTGTAAATTCAAGTGCTTTTATTTTTGATAAATCTAAACCTAAATATTCTTACATTATAACATGTTCATGTTATAGAGACAAAGAAACATAGCAATTAAGAGCTACTTTATTTCATTCTATTTTCTTCATTGAAATAAAAACATGAGTAGAAGAAAATGTGACCATATTTGTTGAATTTGAGCCATCTCATCCTCCTCAATAGTTTCTTGGTGGGAAAGAGGTAAGTTATATGTATTTTTATAATTATAATCAAGCTTAAAGTATATTTTGTTGGATTGATTTTGAAATTTATTTTCAACCTATCCAAACCCTTCTCCACCTCAAAATCCTCCACTTAATGAAATCCATGAACAAAATGAACCAAGAAAAACAGCTTCATATCCTCCTTTTCCAATCTCCGTCTGAAATCTGCCAGTCATAACTCTTACCTCTTCGTAACTGAATGGCCGACATCCATCCAATTTGACAAGATCTAAGTGTCCTGTTTCAGTTTTCCCTGCTTTTTGCCAAATCCCTGTAATCATGAATAAGAAGATAGTTTTTGGTCTAGCCAGTGCGATATTGACTTTCAACAAGCTAAAAATTATAAAAGAATGCAGTGACTCACAGCTTAACAAGCGCAGAGAGGTTGGAAAAGGTTGGAGGTATGATGGCATTCAGATGAGTTTCCTGTACGTAATCTCTTCATCCTTAGTTGAAATTGACAGTAGTGTGTAATTTGATCAAATTACACAAGGTGCGTTAATCGTCAAATTAGTTGAAAAGGACACTTAAGTAATTTTAGATGTGGTAAATTTGATAAAATTAATAAAATGAGATTTAAAGTTATAATTATGTAGTTTGAAGAAGATTGCTTTATGCTATTTATTTAAAAATAATAAATAATTATTTTATTTTTAAAAATTAAATATTTGTTAAAAATAATTTATACATAATATGTACATTATATAAAATTAGTTTTATTTTACAGCTGTTAGAGTGACTTTTCTCAAGTCTATTATCCAAGCCCTTCCCATCTATAGGTGCTTTGTTCAAGCGACCCCTATGTATTTCCTGAGGGAATTTGATGCTCTCTCACGTCAATTTCTTTGGAGTGGTAATTTGTTGTCTACTAAGTGGAGCCTTGTTAAGTGGGAAACTGTGTGTAGACCAAAGTAGGAGGGTGGTCTTGGTTTACGCTCTGCTATTTTGAACAAGCAAGCTCTTGCTGCTAAGATTTACTAGTGTTGGTGTACCAATCAGCACTAGTTATGGGCCCATATTCTCAACCATAAATATCTTATGGGTGTTGCTTCTTTTGAGGTTTCTCGCTATCCTTTCGAGGGGAGTGGTTCTATGATTTGACATACTTTGAAGGTGGGGGCACATTTGGTTAAGCATGCGCTTTTTTGGATCTGTCATTTGGGGTCATAGGATCTTATCTGGTTAGATTCTTGGGATGGTCACCCACCTATTCTCTCTTCTTTTCCTCATCTCCAGTCCCTTTGTGATGTTTTTACAACGGTTGGCTAGGATATCGTGGAGCATTATAAGGTTGCACAACATTGTGGTGCAACTGTAAGCTTTCATTGGAAGCAACCTTTTGAGTGGCCACCTAGGGGGTTTGAGGGGGACAGGTGTGAGCTAGCTCAACTCCTGGCTTCCCATGTTTGTAACTCTTTGAGGGGACCTGATGTCTTGGCTTGGGATGGTTTTGTTGTATCCAGGAAGTACTTTGTGTCCATTGGTTATAAAAACTGGGTAGGCAGTTGTTTGGGGATATTGAGGTCCCTTAGTGGAAACAAGTGTAGCACAAGTTGTCATGGCCCAAGTACAATTTCTTCATGTGGTTAGTGGCTCAAAACCGGTGTCTTATTTGGGATAATTTATGTAAGTGTGGTTTCTAAGGTCCTTCTATGTGTGTTTTGTGTCACGGTTGTGAGGAGAGTGTCTCTCACCTCTTCTTCCAATGTTCCTATGCTAGGGAGATTTGGCATTCTTGGTGGAGGGTGTGGAATACACCCTATTGGCATGTTTCCTCATTGGTGGAGTTTGCGAATCAATGGGGCAGGACCCCTATTTCTATTTCCTTTCTTCAAGCTGCTTGGGCTCTTGGCCCATATTTTATTATCTAGAACCTTTGGTTGGAGAGGAATCATCAGATTTTTTAGGATGTGTTGTTGGTGGCCCCTCGCTCGTGGTGGAAAATTCTGCATTCTTTCTGAGAAATTGTTGCAGCTAAGTGTGATCTATCTATTTTGGTGGATCCTGGTGATGTTGGTTGTTGTAATTGTCTTTATCTTCCTCCTCTACAACGGAAACTCATGCACAACAGATGTAGACATCCTACCCCAAAAGTGAATAGGGAGGGAAGATGGTCCCCTCCACCTCAGATATCCTTAAAATCAACACAGATGGCTCTTCTCGTGGAAATCTTGGTCATGTTGATATTGGTGGGGTTGATCAGGATAGCTCTGGAGATGTTCAATTTATCTTCTCTATTTATAAGGGTCTTCATACTAATAATTTAATGGAGGCTCATGCCATTTTATTGGCTGTGGAGTGTGGAAGTCAATTAGGGTGAAAAAGGATCATATGTGAGTCTGATTCCCAGGTTGTGGTGAACTTGTTGAATAGGCGGCATTTAGATGATGTTAGTTGGCATTTGGCTTTGATTATAGAACAAATTTTTAACCTTTGTGCTTCTCTGGAGTCTATTACTTTCACTCATATTCTTAGAGAATGGAATGGTGTTGTTGATTGTTTGGCTAAATGGGCTTCTGATCATATTCATGATTGGAATTTGGTGGATCGGGGTTAGTTACCCCCGAATCTGTCTCAACAATTGGATCACTTGGTGGAGCTTGATAGGGCTATGTAACACCCTTGCTTTGTACTTTTTTTAATAAAAATTTAACCCCTCCTTTATGTTAAATATATTTTATATAAATATTTGAAAATAGTATTACATAATTAAGTTTGAAGAATGCTTAAAAGACAAGTTTAAGAATGTTCAAAAAATATTAGTCATGTTATTGATTGAAGAATGTCTAGGATACAATTTTAATAATTTTGTCAAAAAGCATCACTCAATCAAGAATTTTAGTAATTGTCATTGCTTGTTTTTCATATGTGAAACTTTTTAGTATATTTATAGGATGTATCATTATAGATTAAATTGTTTGTGTTGCCTCTCCCTATTGGGGGAAACTTTAGTGACACTTCAAACCCTTGATTATATGTGAGCTTACATGTTTCTCTCATACTTGTGATTTGACATTTAATTTGATTGATATACACCATTATCTATTAACAATTAGTATATGCTTGTTGTATCTTACACGATATTATCTATTAGTACTTATTACATATTTATTGTGTGTGACATGGTGTTATCCATTAAAATTTAGTGCATGCTTAGTGTGCTTTACATAATACTATATGCTTTCCTTAAATACCTCTAATTCATTGCATCCTTTGTATTCAACCAATTGGAAGGGGACATTTATTATCATTGGAATTCATCATTATTATGGTTACAAAGATGTATTGATAATAATTATGATCATTTTCTCTTACCAAATGAGGTTTTAGCACTATTTTAAATGATGTGTATCACATTTTCCTCTTAGGCAAAGCCCTTATCATGCTATATGCAAATTTAGAATCTTTTACATGTGGTAAGTGTCCTTTGGAACCTTATCCACTTGGTTGGAGCTATTCTTACTCTATGCTTGGTTGGAGGCCCTTTCCACTTGGTTAGAGCAATATTGCTTTGGGTATAGTAAAAAAAAATCACCATAGTCCTTTTAATTTTATGTAGATAGTTACAATATTTGAGTTTATGTTCATTTTAAAATGCTTAACAAATGTTAGTCATTAGAATTATTTTCTCCCATGCTTGCAATTTCTCGAGTTGGATTACTTACAATGAGGAGAATACACACTATCAACATCCATATTTGTATCCTTTAACCATATATGCATCCTTTGAGTGTTTGAATAATAGTTTTCCTCCATTGTTTGCTTAATTTCACTTTGACATTCATCATGATAATAGTTCACATGCAAATCAAAGTGGGGATATGATGTCATGGTGAAAATCACATGTACCATTGACCACCTTAGTTTAGATATATAGGAGTAGAATTGATTGAAATGACTTCTATGCATGTGGATATAAGCCTTGAACTTTTAAATTCAAATTTCTTAATTGAGTTCATGCTTCCCTCCCTTGCTAACTATTATTAGCCAACTAATTGGTATATATTATTTCAAATTGCAAGCTACGGTGGTGTACATTTAACAAAGTTAACCCTAATTCATTTCAATCATTTTAGAATTGATCTAAGAATCTATTGAGAATATCCAAAATTTAATTACAAGAGGACAAAAATAATTGCATCAACATCTTAGAAGATCATAATTGTATGTTTTCCTATTCTCATGGATTTTGGTTTTAGGGCTTGACAAGAGAAGGAATGAGCTTTGCATAGCAAGTTCCTAGATAGTGTTTATAAAAACCATTTCCTAGACATAGGTGTAGAAGGTCAAGAAAAATCTTTTCTAGTCATTAGAATAATGCTCATTCATTTCCACATAGAGTGTTGAAATTTTTGTTTCAAGTTAACTTCCACGTGCATAGAGTTTTCCTCCACATGTGCAAAGATTAAATCTGCAAGTGCAACATTATACCCAATAGTAAGAAAATCATGTTATTCTAACAATCTAAACTTTTTGAAACAATGAAAAATCATATCATAATATTTATGAGAGTCATTTATTCATCAAATTAAGAACTAAGTTCCTTTATATTATTTTATTTTATTTCCACATTTATGACAATATTAATTATAATTATATGATCTATTAATATTATTATTATATTTAAATTGATTACTTAACTAATATTTTATTTTGTCACATCCCCACAAACTCTATATTTTATTTTATGCTAAACACTTGATGGCTTAATGTAATTTGGACTAAGGTGAGAACCCTAATGTTTAGGCTATACTTGTACTCAATATTTTCTATGTTTAAATGGATCCAATGATTAATGATATAGATTTAATACTTTTGATCATTAATTATCACATTTGAATAGTAATTGAAGATGACATGAACTAATTGGTTTATTTTTTAATTTATGATATTGTTGTACTTATATGCGTGAACTATATTTTTGGATGAACTAGATCTACTAATGCTCTTGTAGCTTGGCATGCATGTGATAAACTAGAATGGTTTTTTAGGTATAAGGGTAAAACAATGTGGACTTAGCAAATTTATCTTGAGAACAATCCAACTATCAATTAACCCTACTTTTGTATCCTTTCAATGTAGAATCATGATTAGAAGGATCGCCCAACTATAAGTACCTTGCTAGATGCATGTTATAAACTTAACCCTCAGTCGGTCACTACAATTAGAAGTGATTGTTAATTATACCTTTTACATCCTATTCAAGACATTCTATAAGAATTTGTTGGTATAAAACTAGTTGATTCATTAAATCCATTGAACAAGTATCAATAACTAGATACTCTAGGGATCAACACCTTTGACTTGAATAACTACTAAGGGATAGAGAAAAAAATAAAAATAAATCATATAATGATGAAAATGTTTAAAAATATATAAATATATATACCTAATTACACTTTAATCATTTTCTCATACTCACCATTGATAGTAGGAGTTTATGAGCCATGTGAGGCTCTTTAGACACTTGAATGATCTATCTCCTCCCTCCCACCTCAAAGCCTCGTTGTGTATATGTATTCTTAATTATACTCCAATCCTTGGCTTGTACTTGCCTTTGATAGTAGGAGGTTCTAAGCTAGGAAAGACTCTTTAGACACTTGACTGATCTATTTCCTTGAAAAATATCCATTCATGCTATAAATAAAATGAATGGTACATAGGCCCTCATGACAAGATGAAAAGGGAATTTTGGGTAGAGATTTGGAAGGAAGAAGGTAGAAAATATGATTTTGGTGTTGAATAGAGTTGGGATGAGTTTGAAAGGGTGAAAAGAGCTTAGCGTAGTTGTTGGGAGTAGTTTACAAGAATAATTCAAGCTAAGTGATTAAGTATTGGATGTAGTTTTTTTTGTTATGTTAATTTCTATTAAAAACACATAGATACTAATTCTTGTCTTCCATATTATAAAATTTTAATTATTCTAGTAATTATGAGATGTAAGGGTTCCAAAATTTTCCCCATTTTTTAAAGATGAAATCCCATGCCATTAAACCAGTTTTCCAAATCCTTGAACATGGAAACCCCTACCATCAAATGTTCCTCCTAATTAGTAATCTTTCATTGCATTATTCTTTCAAATTATTTCCATTCCATGAATTAACATATTTACACTACACACAATTTATATGGATAATGATATGGCAGTGATGTACCATATTCATCAAAAATATACCTACCATAAATATTTTACTTATCACATTGTTTTCTCAGAAATGAAGCTATGGATGCAAGACTAAGAGAATTAGTGTCATTTTTAAGGGTGAATCTTGTTCTAGCTACTCCTACTTTTAATTATCTATGTAGATAGTGTAGAAATAAAATACCATAGAATATTCACTAGAACTTCTATGTAGGAGGAAAATTATAACTTACTACTTTAAGAAACCAATCATTTGTTTATTATATGCAGAAGGTAGTGGGATATATGACCTACTAATAAGGCTTGATAGCTTGTTAAAATGTGATAGATTTTATCTCTTTCCTAGTATAGATCTACTTCTAACACTAGTGATATATGTAATATCCCTTACTAAGTAACTAATGTTGAATAAAGTGATTAAGAATGTTGAAGTTACCTCATTTTCTAGCATAATAGGCATTAGGAGTTATGTTAGTATCTCCCTTTGACAGTTTGAATGCTATTTTGTTCTACTATCATGATGCACTATTGGATTTCATCAATTTCTTGTTTCTAATGCCATTTTAGAAGTTCATTGTTTCATATTTATGAGAAAGAAACTAACAGTTTTTTCACAATAGTCATGGGATGAATGTCTCTCAAAATGGTCCAATGTAATAGTAGAGTTATAAAAACGTGGAAAATTTAGAGGAAATAAAATTTAATTAAGAAAATAATTATATTTGTGAACATTATTTGGATATGATGGTAGTTAAGGGCCTTTGAGGCTATCATTCTTCAAAGGTTTGATGATAGTAGAATTACTAAATTTTTCTATCATTATTAATTTTAGGATTATTCCAAATGTGTGTCTGTCTACCTAGATTAAATGAATGGATAGTGTTACTTAATATCTCCTCAAGAAAACCATACTTATTAAAATCATGAGAAAATTTAGACTTTAGTAATATAAATTTTATGTAGAAATTTGATCATGAGCAAGATAAACTTGAGTGGGTGGTATAATACTTAAATTTTGAGTTACGTTAAACCAATAATTTTTTTCATAGGCTATGGCTCACCTTATACAAGCATTCTTGTTGTCTTATTAATGAAGGAGATATCCTTATCCATATTTTCTATTAGTATGTCTATACCAAGTCACCCTTATAGGATATATATAGTTAATGAATTAAAAAATGGTGGACATCAAGGTTAATTTACTAATCATCCATGGGTGTTTGTAAGCTCACCAAACCTTTGTTTCTAGTTGCCATAAGATAGCTTATATTTTACTCATACTACACTACATCATAAGAATATTATGGCTAAAACTAAGGTACTTGGATAGAAAATGACCAAAATCATGAACCTAAAATGATGCATGAGTGATTATATAATTGCCACTAGTAGTGTGTAGATGATATATGTCAAGAACAAATCACTAAATCTTCAATATTAGCTAGCCACCACTGATAGCATAGAGCTAAAGAGTTCTCAAAACTAGACTTAATGTGGTATAGGAATAGTTTAGTTAGTTGTTACTAGAGAACCATGTAGGTAATAGATACAAGGATATGACCATTATATCAATTTTTAGTCAGTCATCATCGATAGTATGAAGGTGATGGATGCTAGGTGCTACTCATGTTGTGAAGGAGTTAGTTTTTCACCATGATCATGTGGTGATATATGTTAGGAACTAACCCCTACCTACTTGGACAAACTTGTTTCTAGTTATTAGAGGCAATAAATATTAGAATCCGCCAACTCAAAAAGGTTCATTTATTTGTGGGAATATCAATTTTAGCCTATATACATTTTGGGAATGAGGATGTATTTTTGATGTAGTGTGGAATGCATTGTATTCCTCTTCCTATTCACATTCTTGAAGAACTAAGATTCTACCTTCCCTTCCTTATGTCTTTGATCTTGGCACCATAAATTTAGAATAGTTGTTCTTGATAGACTCGATAATTCAACTTGATTAGACTGGATAGGGATCTTGTTCACATAGTTGGGTTTGTTGCACTCTTGGACTAGGAACAAGAACACAAGCAAGTAGTTGTAAGTCATCACAACTCAAGATCTTGAACAACACTAGGTAATTATGGACATTATATTTTGACTCTACTTAATTAATTATGTGTATTGGGATAATATTTATGTAGACTAATTATTACCTTATTGAAGATTGAAAAATTGAATGTTCATCCACACACATGGGAAAAATGGCTTGCTCTCGCTCATGGAGACCCAATGGTCACATTCTTCAGACGGACCAGGCTCTGCATGATAGGGACCTGCATCGTTCTCATTGTCTTGACAATAGGAATATTGCTTGACAAGGGCCCATGAATAACTTTCAAGGGAATGCAAGACAAAATATTCATTCAGGTAAACATAGGTTTTCAAAACCTAATTGGAAACCCTTTCACTCTAGGTAGTTGGTGCAAGGTAAACAACCTATCTTTGATCTCTATGAAGATGATAGGGGAGTTTTGCAAGAGTCAGAGGATTTAAGGGATAATAGGAAGCCACAACAGAATTATGCTTATTTAAATATTTGTTGTGAGAAAGCATAGGAATATTTCAAATCATACGCACATGGGGTTCATGTTAACCCTTCTGGCACTCCCTTCAATCCAAAGATTCTTTAGAACTCTTAGTCATCGCATGGGGAAAAAGAAAAAGGTTTCATTCAAGGGTAGAAAATAGTGGGGGCCAACCCTACAAACAATAAGGGTCAAGAACAAGAGAGATGGAATATTCAAAATCATTTGCATCCTTACAATGGGTCTGACTCGTTTTGAGGACAAGACAAGGGACAAGGAAACCCTAATCGGTTACAGACCAGTCAAGGCTTTTCAGAGGCAGCCATTAAAGGTAGTGGCCAACAAGTAAGATTACATTTTGAGAACTTAAAAAATAAAAGGGCTCCCCACATTTCAAAATCTCTGGACAATCCTTGGGTGCAAAATGTGTCCAAAGAGGGAGCTAAGCCCCAATCTGATAAAAAATTTATACCTAAAAAAAAGAAAGGAAAGAATAAGAGGAAAAAAGGTTTGAAAAACAAAGAGGGTCCTAAAAAGATTTGGATACCTAAAGAGCATAAGCAGAAAGATGAGGGTATTCACTCCTCCACTCAGAAGAAAGCAGGCATTTGTCATGAAATGGATGAAAATACTATAAAAATCGCATTCCCAGAAGACATGCTTCAACCGTAAATCCAAGATCTTCGAGACAAGGCTCTAATTTGTAAGTTCTAGAACCTTTCTTTACCTTTAAATGAATTAAAGGATTTAGTTCATGAAGATTGGGAGGGTGTAGAACAGGTTTTTTATTTGGACAATGATCAGGGTATTTTTTGCTATCATTTTTTATAGTAAAAAAAGCAAAGATTCCATTTTTAGAATAAAATCATGGACCTATCAAGGGTAGGGATGAAGTATGCAACCCTAGACTCCAAATTTTAAGCCTGATTATGCCCCTTTCAAATATGTCCCATTCTAGTTTCAAATGCCTTCTCTTCCATTAGAATATAGGGAACTGAGGATCATTGAATCAATAACAAATAAAATAAGAATCTTCCTAATGCATGATAAATATTTCTTTAAAGATCCCTCAAAACCTATCAAAACCTATGTTCTAATGGATGCAGACAAAAAAATTCTAGAACAAATCTTGCTCACTTCAATAATGAAATGGAATAGATGGGAATCTACACATTCTCCAGCTCAAGGGGCTTCAGGAGGGATACTAGTATTGTGGAACCCAAAATTAGTGCAAGTTAAACCTCATAAAAACTAGCACTTATGGCAGCTAGTAGAAGTAACAAAATTCCATCTCCATTTCTGGTTGATAAATGTTTATGGACCTACCTCCTCAATAGAAAATAAAAATTTGTGGGATGAAATTTCTAGATAAATTGATGTAATCCATAATGATAAGTTTATCATTGTAGGAGATTTCAATGCAATAACTTCATTGGAAGAAAAAAGTGGTGGCACTATTCCTCCATCCAGGGTTATGGCTGATTTTAGTCATTTCATCCTTTCAAATGCTTTGAGAGACATTCAACCAAAATCTAGAAAATTCACTTGGACTAACAAAAGAAAGAGTTTCTTACAAATAGTAGAGAGGCTAGATATATTTTTGGTGTCTCCCAACTAGTTCACTTCTCCACATAGGCTAAACTCTGATATTCTACCTTATCTGGAATCTAATCATTATGCAATTTTTTTAGACATCTTAGATGTATATCTATTCCAAGGGTAAAATCTTCTTTTAAATTTGAGAGTATGTGGTTGAGGCTTCCTAAATTTTTAGATCTACTAAAATAATGGTGGGAGAACACTCCATATGAGGAGGGGACTAAAATGTTCCAATTTTATAGGAAATTGGTTCATGTTAAACATCAAATAAAGATTTGGAACAAGCAAGTTTTCAAAAATATTTTCCATCAAAAGGATTCAGTATTTAAAGAACTCACAGCCCTACATGAATGCATAATAAAAAAGGTCTAGATGCAAATCTATATGAAAAGTAGAAGGCATTGCAAGAAGAATGGGAATAATTATGTGCAAGGGAAGAAACATATTGGAGACAAAAGTCTTGGGAGTTATGGCTGTTAAAAGAGGGGGATCGTAACACAGAAAATTTCCATGCTTCTACATAGATTAAAAAGGTGGAAAAATCAATTCATTCAATTTAGGAATTGGCTTCAAGAAACTGGTTAACAAAGGAAGAAGATATCATTAATGAGGGCATTAAATTATTTTCAAAACTTCTTTCTACTCCACAAACAACTGATGTTAATAAGGCCAATAATGAAAATGATCTCTTAGCCACAATTCCTCATTTAATCAATAATGAAGATAATAACCAATTGATGAGATCGTTTACTTTAGAGGAACTGAGATATGTAGTCTTCTCACTTCCACCAAAAAAAGCTCCTGGCCCAAATGGTTATACGACTTTATTCTTTCAGAAATGTTGGGACTTCATATGTTTTGAACTCTTATGGGTTCTTGAAGAGTCTAGGAGAATGGGATATATGTTCAAGCAGTTTAATGTCACCAATATAGCCATTCTCCCCAAAGTCAAAGAGCCTAAAACATTTGCAGAATTTAGGCCTATCTCATTGTGCAATACTGTTTATAAATTTTTTACAAAGGGAATTTATTTGAGATTACAATCTCTTATTCCAAAAATCATTTCCCTTGAACAAGGAGGTTTTGTACCCAGAAGAGAAACTCATGAAGGAGAAATTGTAGCACATGAAGTGCTACATTTAATAACCACATCAAAACTACTAGCTTTTATTGTCAAATTAGATATGATGAAGGCTTATGATAAGGTAAATTGGGAGTTCCTCAATAAGGTCTTATCAAAATCAAGTTTTTCTTCTCAATGGCAGAGATGGATAATGTCATGTCTTTCTGGGGCTAAATATTTAGTAATAATAAATAGGAATCCAATGGGTTTTTTCAGTTCCACCCAAGGCATAAGGCAAGGGGATCCTCTTTCTCCTTTCCTTTTCATAATTATGGTTGAAACCTTAAGCAGATACATTCTTTTGAGACATAATTAGAATATTTGGCAAGGTGTTCAAATTCCAAATACTTCAATCTTAGTAATGTGCAATCTTTTTGCAGATGATACCTTACTATTTAATAAATCATCAGTAACAAAAGCTAAGCAAGTAAAAGAAGTCTTGGATAAATATTCATCAGCTTCTTGCCAGAAAAAAAATGTTGCTAACTCAAAAGTTTATGTTTTAAAAACTTTTGAAGATTTAAGGAAGAAAATTGTTAAGACATTAGGTTTTCAAGAGGCAGAACTTCCTTGTTCATATTTGGGTATACCCTTTTTTAAAGGGTAAAACAAATATTTCTATTGGGATAAGGTCATTGAAAGATTAAAATCAAGAATTCTCATTTGGAAAGCTAGGTGGTTGTCACTAACAGACAAAATTCTTCTAATAAAATAAGTCTTATCATCAATTCCCAATTCCTTTTTAGCAATTCTTAAAGCACATGCCTCTATTATTCTTGAAATGGAAAAGATAATAAGACCACTCCTATGGAAAGACAATATTGATGAGAAAATAAAGATTCCTCTAACCTCCTTAGAAGGCTTGGAAAAAGGGGAAAAAAAAGGTGGGGAAGATGTTCAAAATCTCACATGGAGAAACAAAGCATTCAGTGCCAAACTTGCATGGAAAATGTATACTAATCCAAATTCCAAATGGGAAAAATTATTGCACTCCAAATACCTAGATTTAATGCAAATCCAACTAGAATATTTATAGTTGCAGATCCTCCAAAGGGGTCTACAATCTGGAACTTCATCATAAATAGCAAAAGCCTCATTACCAAATATTCCTCCTAGGAAATAAATGATGGAAAAAGTGTTAAATTTTGGGCAGATTCATGGATTGGGAAACCTCCTTTAGCAGTTAATCAAGAGCTTCAAGAGGTAAGAACAATTTTATGTCAAGCTTGGGGCAAAAAAATTTTAGATTATGTTCACTCTTCAAATACATTATCGGGCAAAGTAACTTGGAAATCACCCCCATCTACCTTGTTGAATAACCAACAATCTAACCTTTTTAACAAATGTTTGAATGAAAGAATAGTTTATTTGTCATCAAATTCAGACATAATAATATGGTCAGCTTCAAAAATAGGCTCATATTCGGTTAAGGAAGGATATGCAGTATTAGCACAATCTAAATATTCTTCTAAACCCCAACGTGCATTTTCCTTTTGTTGGAACAATAAAGTTCTTCCGAAGGTAGGGAATTTTGCATGGCTTGCCTTGCAGAAAAGAATACTAACTAGTGATCATCTAGTTAAATTGAAGATTGTTGATCCTTTTAAGTGCCCATTATGTGAAGTGGAATTTGAAACAATAGATCATTTGTTTATGCAATGCATTGTAGCCAATCAATGTTGGGAATTTATTAAAAGCAAACTTCCCCTTTCCATCCCATTACCAAATTCCATATGGGATCTTTTCCAAGATTGGCCTATGATATATTAATCATCATTTTTTGCATGCATTTGGTTTATCATTCTGGCTCTAGTAATTTGGAATATTTAGTGGGAACGAAACTTGAGAATTTTTAGGAGAACTAAATCCTCAGTGGATCTGGTTCTCTTGAAAATTGAAAAGGAAATCTTAGAGGGGGTCAAATCATGTGTTCAAAGAGAGAAAATTATTAATTCATCCTTTATGAGTTGGGATAGTTCCATTATGAAAGAATGGAATCATATTAGATTACCTTTTGATGGGAGTCTTCTTAAAAATTTCAACAAAAAGATTGATAAAACAATAGTCAAATGGTCTCCCCCTCAAAAGGATTTTGTTAAACCAAATTTCGACGATGCATCTAAAGGTAATCTAGGCTTATTTGGGGTAGGAGTTTGTATTAGAAATGCATCAGGGGTAGTATTGGTAGTTTCTTCTTCCCATTTGTAGTTTGGCACAAATAATTATGCAGAGGCACAAGCTTCTGCACAAGCTCTTTTATTAGGTTTGGAATTGGCGATTCATATGGGCTTCTCAAAGCTTCATATAGATGGGGATTCATTAATAATTATTAATGCAATTAGGGAAAGGAAAGTCCAAAACTGGAATTTGAATTATGTGCTAAACAAAGTTTGGTCACTCCTATATAAGCTTGATTCTTCAATTATTTTTCATACTTACAGAGAAGGGAATAAGGTAGAAGATTTCCTAGCTGGGCTAGGAAGTGATAAAATAGAGTTAAGGGAAATTCATGACTTAAATTTTTTAAAAGCATTCCCTCATCTGGTAAAGTTAATTGAGAAAGATGCGAAGGCCATGTAGGAAAAGTCTCAAAAATTATTACTCCATTTGCTGACACATGGTTGCAATGACCATGTAGACAAAATTTCAAAGTCTCTTTATTCCTGCATTTGTTGACGTATGGTTTCATCGTCATATGGTAACACCATATTATATCAACATGATTTTATTTCATCATGTGCTTCTAATCTTTTATTATGAAGTCTGCAGGATTCAGGGAATCATGGCATCCAAGTACATTGCTCGCAGATATGAATTGGAAATTATGTACAAAGCATATCTGTTATGAAAATTTTACAAAATTTAAGTCTTATCGGCTAAGGTAAACACATGAGTTAAAGGGGATATCGTGGCATTTAAGTACATAGCATATCTGTTATGAATTTTTTTGCAGAATTGATCCTTATCGGCTAAGGTGGCCAATTTGAAACACATAATTAAGGCAGAGTATTCTTTGTCATGATCATTTCGTACCACTTACATAAGATATGTCTTCTTTTGTTTAATTGATTCCATTGTCATCAGGATTTTTGTGTTCTATTCATAATGAATCTGAATGAGGATAAGAAAATGAATCTGCATGTGGTAAAGATCATATCCAATCATTATGATTTGGGTACCTCTGAAAGGATGGTTACATGTCACTTGGTGATGATGGCACTATTTTAAACATTTGGATATCTCTGAAAGGACAGTTAAATGTCACCTGGTGATGATGGCATTCTTTTAAACATTCAGAATGGGTCTTATCACCTTATTTTATTATGTTGTTTCAAATTTGGCAGTAGCTTATGGGTACAAGATAATCATACTTGGGTTTGTCATGTCTCTGATATTAATTTCTCTGGTTATCTATTGCCATGTATGAGCATTTAAGGAAAATTATGCTCCCAGTACATTGCTCCATGCATTTAATGATAGCTCCTCTTTAAAAAAGGGCTATTATCACTAATTGACCTCACATTTCTTTGCTCTGGCTTTAATTTTCATTTTGGTTGTGAAGGCTCTAGTTTTAATTTGTTGGTGGTTTTATTTTCACTGAGTTGAAAGAACAATGGCGTTCCACCCTTGGAATTATAGAATTTTATTATCAGTTAAGCTTTGGGAAAATCCCATTGAAGAATATATTACACAAGAGATTCTCAATTCCATGTTTAGAATTGACTGTGTTCAAGTGGAGGAGAGTATTTGAATTGTGCTTGGCATTGAGATAATCAATCCTCGTGCTTGCCATCTCCTCTTTCCCTCACAGGTGATTTATATCTTCCTTTCAAATGCTTTGGACATGTTTCAATCTTTTAATGATATTGAAGAGCTAGCTAGAAAGTACATTAAGTTTCAGTTTCGCATTGATTACGACGTTCTTCAAGTGGTACAACAATATAAATTTTATGAAGGTGAAGGTTTTATTGGGGGTCTCTTCCCTAGAAAATGGGTACAAAAATTCTAGGGTTTTGTGGAAATCTTTAATGCCTTTTGGCTTGCCCTACAATATTCAAATGAAAACATTTTATTGTGGGCTCTAAGGAAAAACAACATAAGAGTCTGTAGAATAATGGAGCTTGAAATTAAAGACAAATTCTATGCTTTGTCCTTCCTTCATTCACAAAATTTGCACCCTGTTAATCAAGGCTTGCAATTAGACCTTCAATTGTGGGTAAATTCTTCAAACCACCCATTGAATAATGGTTGAAATGATTAGAATCAAGGTCACGATGCAAATCAGTTTTGTATGCCTTCTTCTATAAGGGCTACGTCTTGGTTACCGTTACACTTGGAGCCTAGGGTTAATGCTCGAAGGTTTGTGGCGAGAAATTCTTTGCATATAGAAGGCATGGATGAAAATTCAACAAATGATCAAGTAGTTGATGACATAAATCACTAATAGCACACTGGTTTTCTGATAATGGGTCTTTTTGAGTTATATTTTGGGCTTAAATGGGATCTTTTAAATGAATTATCTTTGTACGGGTTGAGTTAAAACTCATTCTGATTTGTTTTGTAAGGGTTATTGGGTTTTAATTTGGGCTTTTAAATGTTTCATCTATGTATAGGTTGGGTTAAAACTTATTTTGAGTTGTTTTGTAAGGGTTAGGTAAATGTTCAACTTCAGGTTAGTCTAGGTTAATGTTGCATTTTGAACCATCAACATTTTTGTACAAACGATGTAATTGGTCTTCGTACCTATCCTATTGTTATTGGAGCGATAACTGGAGGTTTTCTTACTGGTTCTTTCCTACCAATATGCTCCCCTAAACCAATTTTTGTAAAATTATACTACATATATAATAAAATATTAGTGGCTTGCCACTTTTTCCAAAAAAAAATTATTACCTTATTGAAGGTTTTATTTCTAACTACTATTAGTATACCAAAAATGCACCTATGACTAGCTTTTACATTAGTACTTGTATGTTTTGCATATAATAAAGTTTTCTATGTATTACAATCATGGAACATAGAAAGAAAGGGAAATATAGGGCATTCAAGAAAGAATAAATGAAGCCCAAAAACTTACCTATTTGTGAGAAGCTTGAGAATGTTTTATTGAAAATATTATTTGACATATAATCCTTGACATCTACCCTAAAATAAATTAATATTAAGTATAGAAAGAACAAGGAAGGCCCTTCTTAGAACTAAGAACCAATAAACATGAATCTTAATTTTTCAACTTATATGCATTTTGGGAATAAGGATAGACCCCCAATGTAGTATGAGATGGATCGTAATCCTATTCCTAGTTGTATGATTGCATACATGACTATTTTGGGAATAATGATGGATCCTCAGTGTAGTCTAAGATGCATTATCTTCCTAGTTGTCTTCTTGAAGAACTCAAATTCTACCTTCCCTCCCTTATCTCTTTAAACTTGGCACCATAAATTTTAAAGTTCTCTCCTAGATAGACTTGCTAAGTCTACATGGTTGGGTTGGACATGGCTTTTGTTCACATGGCTAGGTTTGGGACACTCTTGGTTCAAGAACAAGAACACAAACCTAAAATTTCAAGTCATCACAAATCAAGATTTTGTATAACACTAGGTACTCTTTAATTATGGACATTATATTTTGATTCTACTTATCCATTGAATTGTGTATATTGAGTTAATTTCCATGTAGATTGATTTTTTTTATAAAAGGCCATAGGCCTAAAATTTTTGTATTAATAAAGTAGTTGAAATACATTTTAATAAGTACCAATATACATAATGGAGGCGAATATGGTCATCCCTCAAGTTTTTAGAACTTAACTTGAAAAAATAGAAAGTACTAAGATGAAACCCAATTCCTTCAATGTGTATATTAGAGGTATGCCAACAAACCTTCTCCCCTTCAACCATGCAACTAGACACAACTTCTCAAGGCTAGAGTACCAGAGAAAAACATCTAAACATAATGCTAGCTTTGATAAATTAACCTTCCAATATTCAAACACCCAACATCACAAAAATGACTCCAAAACACTAATAATGAAATAGATTGCTAACTATGGCAAGACATTGAACAGTTCATATCTGATAAAAGATGAACCATTCATTGAACATTGCAGATTGATTATTAATCTACTATAAGTTTCATTCCTAACTGTTACTAGTATATCCCCTACCCACCCCAAAAAAATAAATTGTATTTTTATAACTAATTTATACATATTTATTTATGTTTTATTTGAAGTGTTATTTTCCCTTACAATTTTAAATTATTAAATTCCCTCACAATATATTAAATTTACCTCTTCCAATATATATTTATATATCACTTATAATAAATTATCTACCTATTTAATTTTTAATAAGTGAAAATAAAAAAATAAAAAATAAAAAAATCTTAACAATGCATAATCAACACACTAAAAGAGGTTCTTGATAAGATGATCTCTATGAACTAGAAGGGATTTTTTAAAGGTAGAAAAATCCTTGATGTTACTATTATAATGAGCATGAGTATATTCACTCTATGGAATGGGTAAGTGCAAAAAGATGGGCAGAAAAAAGTGGCCACTTCACTTTTTCAACCCGAAATAGTGAAAAAAGAAGCATGTTATAGTAAAACATGCTTGCGTTATGGTTTGAATTTTAAAAAACAAACATTATTTGAATTCAAAGAAGTATTGCCAAAATCCGAGCAGATTTGTGTTTTGTGAATGCATTGACAAAACACGAGCGCGTTATAACAAGCTCATGTTTTGGTCTACATTGAAAAAAATATATCTTTTTTTCTCTTTCTTTTTGTTATCTTTTAGGGAAACTATATACATGAAATAAACATTTAAAGTATAAGTTGACATTTACATATGGACATTTACTTTCTTATACTTTAATTTATATTTCATGTGTATAGTTTCAGGATGTTTGAGAGTGGTTTCGGATCTCTAAGAGTTATAATGCAAATTCTAGTTTTTGGAAGATTTTAAAAATTCAGACTTAGTCAAATTTCAATAATCAACATGTCAAATTTTAGTAATCAAGAGGTCAAATTTCAGTAATCAACAAGTTGTATTATTTATCTCTCTCTAGCTCACTCATTGTTTATCCCTTACACTCTAAACCTCTCTTTGACTCTCTCTCCCTTGATCTCAATAACTACCTCTCTCTCTCTCTCTCTCTCTCTCTCTCTCTCTCTCTCTCTCTCTCTCTCTCTCCTCTTCCCTATCTACTCTTCTATCTCCTCTCTCTATCACTCCTCCACTCTCTATTTCTCTCTCTCATCTCACCACCCTCTCTCTCCCTCCATACTCTTCTTCTCTCCCTATCTACTCTCTATCCTCCCAATCCCTCTCTACCTACCTCTCCATCCATCACCTACCACTCTCTCTCTACACCGCTCTATCTCACCTTTCTCTCCCTCCCTCCCCCATTCCCTCTCTACTTCTCTCTATCTCTCCTCTCTCTCTACCTCTCCTTCCCTCTCTACTTATCTTTATCTCCTCTCTCCCTCTCTCTACCTACCTCTCCCTCCATCACTCTCTCTATTTCTATCTATCTCACCTCTCTCTCCCTCCCTACCTCTCCCCCCTCTCTACTTATCTATATCTCCCCTCTCTATCTATCACTACCTACCACTCTCTCTCTATTGCTCTCTATCTCACTTCTCTCACACCTCCCACTCTCTCCATCCATACCTCTTCCTCTCCTCCCCTCTCTATCTCCACAATCCCTCTATACCTACCTCTCCATCCATCACTCCCTACCACTCTCTCTACAACTCTCTATCTCACTTATCTCCCTCCCTCCCTCATTCCCTCTCTACTTCTCTCTATCTCCCTCTTCCTCTCTTTCCCTCTCTAATTATCTTTATCTCCCCTCTCCCTCTCTCTATCTACCTCTCCCTTCATCAATCTCTCTCTATCTATCTATTTCTCTCTCCCTCTCTCTACTTCTCTTTATCTCTCCTTTTCCTCTCTCTACCTATCTCTCCCTCCATAACTCCCTACCACTCTCTCTATTTATGTCTATCTCACCTCTCTCTCACCTAGCTCTCTCTCCCTCTCTTCTTCCCTAACTACTCTCTATCTACCAATGGGTCTATGCAAGATCATGGGGGGCCAAATAGTGGTGATGCAACAACAAAAATGGGACATGAGGAAGTGAAAAGTGTGAAAATCACGTTTAACTTTTTGGTTTGGTTGGTAAAAAGTACATTTTGCTAAAGTAAAGACCGAAGCAAAATGGATATCTGTTATTAATGAATATTCGCTTTTTAGAAATTTGATAGTGGTTAATAATAGATATCAGTTATTTGAATTCATTAATGGATATTCATTATTAACATCGAATATTCGTTATTAGAAACTTACACTTTTTTGATACCGAGTACATATACATAATATAATAATATAATATATTATTATATATTATAATAATCATATTATTATACATTGTATAATATTATATATTATATAATACTATATTAATGTATTATATATTAATATATTAATATTATTATTAATTCCATATTAATATATGATTAATAAATTGATTATAGTGTAGAAAAATGTGTCTCTTTACATTTTCACACTTGTTTGGGCCCTTGTGGACTAAATGAGCTTAATTGTGCCTTATTTAGGGTGTTGTAAAGTGTTTTCTTGCACTTTCACAAAAATCTAGGGTTTTATAAATTAATTAGGCTTCTTTATGCTTTAATAGGCCTTATTTTGTATCCATGAGCCTTAATTAATGCATCTTTCCTAGATTAATCCTAACATTTACCAACATCCAATCATAATTCATGCATTTTGAGATTGTATGGCCCAAATTTAGTGATTTGGGACTCATACACCACCTTGGGCATATGAGTCCCACCTAAGTTTCAGGGCCTCGATCTAGATTTCGCATGAATCTAAGAATTTATTAAAAAATTTGTCCCAAGCTTAGCCTAATGGGACTAATACGCTACTTTTAATGTATGAGTCCTTCTTAGCTTAGACCTAAATTAAATTTAAATTCTTGGTAGGATTTTATTCTCCTAGATCTGATGTTGGATTTTAGTGTTGTAATTTCAAGAAATTTGGCATAAACAAGTATAAATACAAGGTAATTTCATTCAAGAGTCTACAAGAGAATTAAAGAGAATTCAAGAGCTGATTATCAAGCATTTTAGAGCATTATTCAAGTATCAAGCATCATATCAAATTCATCATCCATCATGTTTATTTTTTAGCTAACATTTGTGATGTAGGGTTTCATGATTCAAGCAAGCATTCAATTCAAGATCCACATTTATGTTAGTAATTTCACACATGTTTGCAAAACCTATTCAAGGCTTTGGTGAGTTTCAACATAGCATTTTTTTCATTTATCATTCCTCCTTCCTATTTCATTTCACTTCAAGTTTTGATTACCAAAATGGGTTTTGACCAAGGCCAACCCCTTTCTACTAAAAAAACAACATTTTTCCCTCTCCTTAGTGTGTGATTTGTAGATCTAGGTTGAAGACACATTGAAGAGCAAGATTGTAAATAAGTTTTCAAGGTTGTAAAGTCGTCAAAGTTGTCACCTTGTTTACAAGATCACTAAAAGACACCTACAAAGTAGAATTTAGCAGTTCAGATCCAAAAATCAGGATTGGAAGGAAGAGTAGAGATAAAAGAGCAGATTCAGATCTTGAACCTTTGAAAAAGCTAAGCAAGACTGATATGCCACTTCTGGCATATGAGACTCAGTATAGTCATTTTTTTAGATTTTAGGAGTTCCAGAATTGCCACTACCAGATTCCTATTTCTGCCTAGAAACCCTAATCTAGGACTAAATCACCCAACCTGGCGTATGAGTCCTAGTGTGCATTAAGATCATTATTTCCAACATTCCAGGCCTTCATTCAAACTGCTACACATTTCCAGGTGCACCCCTATACTTTTCCAGTTTACTATTCTTTTTTTTATTCATTTCTAGGTCATTTATTTAAGGTTTGCACATCATTTGGTTTTTTCATTAGGTTATGCATGTTACTAGTCTTTCCAAGACATAGCTTGGTGGTGAACCCCCTTTTAGTCTTCAATCATACCCTAGGAAAACCTTTAGTAGATCTCTTTCCTTCATTCCATCTTGGATTGAGATCTCTAGGGTTTCCTTGAGCAAAACTTGAGTGAAATAGGACCCTACCGCTTGTGTTCCATTCTCCTAAAAGAATTAGAACTTCACTTATTTTCGTTGTTTCATTAATATATGATTAATATATTAATATATCAATAATATACTAACACATCATTAATATATATTAGTACATCATTAATATATATTAGTACATCATTAATATATATTAATATATTATTAATATATCATGTCATATATTAAAACATTAAACTGCTCTCTGTAACGGATATCAATTTTTGGGATCTCAAAAATGGATATTCATCTTTTGCTAATATATATTAATATATGAATATTATTACTATCTCATATTAATTTATTAATAATGATATTAATAATATAGTAATATGTTAATATATATTAATATATTAATATTATTAATATAAAATAATATTATACCAGTTAATTGAATTTAATATTATATTTTATTATATATTATTATACATATTGTATAATATTATATATTATATTATATTATTAATATTAATATATTAATATTAGCTACTATGTTATGTATTAAAACATTAAATTGCAATAACAGATATCCGATTTTAATGTTTTGATGTTATAAAAAAAATTTAAAGCACTACAAATTTTTTTTTTACATCAGGATTCCATTCTTGGCTATCAGTGATACTAGTAACCTACACCATCAACCATATCCAACATTCTGCCCACTTTTCCTTTCATGACCAAATTTAGATTCTCCAAGAACTTGATGAAATCTTCAATGTTGTATTTCTTCTCCAATCCATTTTTGAAAAGCTTCCAAGCTTTCTTCAACTTTTTTTTCTTCTTTTGTACATTCAAATCCCAAAAGCAAAGCACAATCCTCAATCTTAGTTGGCAACGACTCCATCAATCACAAGACTTTGACCGACCCACCAAGCTTCAAGATTAGTGATTACAGTGCAAATATCTTGTCCATCAGAAGCCAAGAAAATATTGGTGGTAGCCTTATTTTCAAAAAACTCCAAAAAAGATATTTTTTCTATACCAAAGTGTTCACTTAATAATAGATATATGTTATGCGAACCTCCCAACGTGGGCTTTATGAAAGGGTTGTTGTGCCCAAAACGAATATCCATTATGGAATTGCCCAAAATGGATATCCATTATGGAACAAACCAAAGTTTGAAGCAAACTGAAGTTGGTCAAGTTTCAAAATTAATGGAAGTTGTGTTATTCAAAACATATATTTGTTCTTAAAATGGATATCCATTATATCAATCTCAAAAAATCTATTATATATTAAAGAATATATTATATTATATACAATGTATTACATGATATATTGTATATATATTACATAATTATTATTTTTTAATATATATTATTTATTATATTTATATATATATATTAATGTATTTTAATATTTTAATATTATATTTATAGATATTAATGTATTTTAGTGTATTTATATTATATTTATGTATTTTAATATATATTATATATTGTATTATTATTACAAAATATAGACAAATAAATGGAGATATGGAGAGAGAGGTAGAGAGAGTTAGGGAGGAAGGGAAGGGGTATGTGGAGTTAGAGGGAAGGAGAGAACACCCTCAACCCTATACCCTCAACCTAATACTTAAGCCCTAATCCTTCAACCCTCATCCCTATACCTTATACCCTTAAACTTATAACCTAAGCCCTAAAAATTGTCCCTCAACACCATACTTCAACCCTAAACCCTAAACCCTCAATCCATACCCTCAATTTTTAACCCTATACCCTCATTTGTTTACCCTACACCCTCAACCTTATACCCTAAACCTTGAATATTATCCCTCAACATGATACTTAAACCCTAAACCATACACTGGCAATTATTTAATCCATCAATCCTCAACCCTATACCATAAACCCTAAATTGTATAACCTCAACCCTTAACCCTAATCCCTCAAACCTCAATCCTTAACCTTAAACCCTAAAACTTCAACCCTCACGCCTATACCCTAAACCCTAAACCTTATACCCTAAACCCTAAACTTTATACCCTAAACCCTGAACATTGTCCCTCAACACTATATTTAAACCCTAAACCATACACTCTCAACCCTTCACCCTATGCCTTATACCCTCAATCCCTCAACCCTATACCATATACCTGCCCTACCACTCCCTATCTCCCTCCTCCCCCCTCTCTCCTTCTCACCTTACCAATCGATATGTACCTTAATCCCTAAACCCTCAACCCTATACTTATGCCCTAATCTCTCAACCCTAAACCCTCAACCATATACCCTCAACCTCAACCCTAATCTATCAACCCTTAAACCCTTAAACCCTTAATCCCCCTCAACCATATACCCCCAACCCTCAAAATCAATCCATCAACCCTTAATCCCTCAACCCTTAAAACCTCAACCCTTAAACCCTTAATCCCTCAACCCTCTACCCTAATCCCTCAACCCTCAACCCTAATCCCTCAACCCTTAAACCTTCAATCATTAAATCCTTAATCCCTCAACCCTCTACCCTATAACCTCAACCATCAACCCTAATCTCTTAACCCTTGAACCCTTAATCCCTTAACCCTTAAACCCTCAACCCTTAAACCCTAATCCCTCAACTCTTAAACCCTTAATCCATCAACCCTCTACCCTAATCCCTCAATCATCAACCCTTAAACCCTCAACCCCTTAATCCATCAACCCTCAACCCTATACATTGGGCTCTCTACCCTAATCCCTCAACCCTAAAACCCTTAATCCATTAACCCTTAAACCCTAATCCCTCAAACCTTAAACCCTAAAACCTTAAAACCTTAATCCTTCAACCCTCTTCCCTATACATTAAACATGTTGTATTACATTCTCAACCCTTCACCATATTCCTTATACCCTCAATCCCTATACCCTAGATACATTTAACTTTATACCCTCATCCCTAAATAATATCCCTCAACCCTCAACCCTATACCTTAAACCATAAACCCTACACACTCAACCTCCATCCCTATACCCTATACCTACCATTCCACATACCCTCAACCCTAGACCATTAACCCTCAACCCTAATCAATCAAGCATTAAACCCTTGATCCCTCAACCCTGAAACCATTAATCCCTCAACTCAAACACTTAATTCACCAACCCTTAATCCCTGAAATGTCTACCCTAATACTTCAACCCTTAAGCCCTTAATCCCCCAATCCTTAAACCCTTAATCACTTAACCCTTAAACCTTCATCCCTTAAACCCTTAAGCCATTAATCCCTCAACCCTCTACCCTATACATTAAACCCTTAACCCTCAATTCTCAAACCTCTATCCTATACATTGGACCCTCAACCCTCTACCCTAATCACTCAATCCTTAAACTCTTAATCCCTCAACCCTTAATCCCTCAACCCTTAATAACTTAATCCCTCAACCCTTAAACTCTCATCCCTTAAACCCTCACCCCTTAAAACCTTAAGCACTTAATCCCTCAACCCTCAACCCTATACATTGGAGCCTCTACCTTAATCCCTCTACCATAATCCATCAACACTTAAACTTGTAATCCCTCAATCCTCAACACTCAACCATATACCTTAATCCCTAAACCCTATAGTACCCTAAACCCTCATCTATATACACTATACCCTCAACCTTATAACCTAAACCTTGAACATTGTCCCTCAACCCTCAACCCTTAAACCCTTAAACCATACATTCTCAACCCTTCACCCTATACCATACCAATCCATATCTCCTTCTCTATCTCCCTTCCACCCTACCAACCCCTATCTCCTATCTCTCTCTCGCTCCCACCCTACCAATCCCCATCTCCTTCTCTCTCTCTCTCCTTCCTTCTAACCCTACCAATCTCTATCTCCTTTCTCTCTATTCCTCCCAACCTACCACTCCCTATCTCCCTCCTTACCCCTCTCTCCCTCCCACCCTACTAATCCATATACCTTAATTGATAAAACCTCAACTCTATATACTTAAGCCCTAATCCCTCAACCCTAGACACTCAAATTCGAAATAGGTCAACACATAAACATTCCCACAGTGGATATAAATGAAAGGGGACCTACATAAATCCTTAATTAGGACCCAAATAGATCTCAACACACTAAAACATGCTTCCACAAGCCTCACATGTAGTGTTAAACACAAGGTTGACCAATAGTCATACAAAACACCATAAAAATTAAGTACAGGCTTCCTTAAACCTAGCTGAAAGTTCCAGACAACATAGTTCAATTTAACTCAATCTAGAATAATCCACAAAATTCTTAAGGTTCATCAAACACTTCATCCAAGATCACATCAACACTTGTACTTTAACTCAGAACAACTGATAACCCTTATTTGCATATTGATAAATGAAACTCAAACTATACTGCACCAAATCAAGTAAAAAATTGAACATAGGAAGATAAAAGAATTATAAGAAACTTCCCAAATATTCACAACTTGAAGCCAAACAATGGAGAAACATGAAGTAAATACATTTCTCCCAAACCACAGAAAACATCATTGAACAATTGGTTCACATACTGGTGAAAATATCTCACACTGTACAATGATCCAGAAACCAAAATTTTGAATATAGCAACCTCTGTCAACCTTGAATAACTTGTAAGATGTGCACAAGTACAACATCAACATTGAAAGAATGTAGAGCACAATATTGAGGCACACTAAGAAAATGTACACAACATAGTTTACCCTATTTATTATTTTTTTTCAAAATCACTTGGAAACCAAGTACCAAAGACATCATCTCAACTCATTACTTCATTCCAACTCATATTCAAACTCTACAACAAAAGTATAGATCCATGTACTCACAACACTTCATCAAGGTCTCAACTACACATGCACAACTTGTTTTCCTCTTTACCACAATTTTCTCAATATCCTCAACATCTTCATCCCATAGTTGACATCAATGACAACACCAGTTAGTAGACTTCTTGTTGACATCAATGACAACACCTTCATACTTGCAACAGTCTCCCCCTTTGTCATTGATGACAACACAAGATTTGAAATGCCACCAAAGACCACACAACAACTCTGAACACTCTCTCCCTTTTTTTAGATTAGATAGCCTACACAACATTCCCGAAGCCTCTGCCACTTACAAGAGTCTCTTTCTTTTTGACAATTTTTTTTTCTCTCCCTGAGTAAATAAGTTCTTTTTCACATGATTCTCTCCCCCCTTTGAAATCAATGGAAAATGATAAAAAAATTGCATTGTTCTCCCTCTTTGACACTGAACCAAAATCACCTGCTATGAATACTTCCCCTTAGGAGTACACCCAACCAAATCAGCAACACAATGAAAACACATGACACTACCTAATCCTCCTGAGAGGTAGCCACCAACATCAATCCAAAAAAGAGAGATACATAGATCCACTAGACTAATGAACCTCCATATGCATCTAGTTCAATAAAGGAGGGGAAATAACCCCCAACTTCTCTTGAAGATACTCAAAAGTATCCTTAGGAAGAGCCTTTGTAAATATATCATCAATATGATCCTTTATAGGAACATACTCAAGCTTCACTTCATTCTCCATAACCTTCTCTCTCTAAAAGTGATACCTGATAGATATATGCTTTGTCCTTGAATGCATCACTAGATTCTTTGAAATGTTAATTGCACTTGTATAATCACAAAAGATAGATATAGGTTCATCATATACAACTATAATATCCTTCAATGTTTGTATCATCCATAATACATGCGTACAACATGATGCTACTGCAATATACTCAACCTTTTTAGTGAATAAAGAAATTGAATCATGTTTCTTACTTAGCCATGATACCAATCTGCATCCAAGAAAGAATGCACCACCATTTGTACTTTTCCTGTCATCAACACAACCAACCCAATCTGCATCTGTATAAGCATTCAATGTGAAATTAGTATCCTTAGGATACCACAAACCATAATATGGCGTGCCTCTTAAACCTCTAAATATTCTCTTCACTGTTGCAACATGTGTTTCTTTAGGATCTTGAAATCTAGCCACAAGAAAAACTGCATGCATGATATCCAGTCTAGTAGCAGTCAAATACAATAGTCCACCAATCATAGATCTATACTTTCTCTGATCAGCCTTAGGTGAATCATCATCTTTGCTCAATTTACAACCAGTCACCATAGGAGTACATACCAGTTTGGAGTCATCCATTCCAAAATTCTTCAACATCTCTTTGACATACTTAGACTATGAAATGAAAATCCCTTTATCTATTTGATTGATCTGTAGCCCAAGAAAGAAATTCATCTCCCCAAACATTGACATCTCAAATTATTTTTGCATTTCTTCAAAAAAATTCTTACACATAGCCCCATTTCCACCAAAGATAATATCATCCACATATACAACTACTATCAAGATTTTGTCTTCCTCAAATTTTAAGTAAATATTGCTATTTGCGAAGCCCTTACTGAATCGTTGATGTATCAAGTACTCCAATCTTGCATACAAAGCTATAGGAGATTGATTCAAACCATATAGTTACTTCTTCAACTTACATACCATGTTCAATTGATCTGACAATTGAAAGCCTTTCGATTGTTCTATGTATACCTCTTCTTCCAATTCACCATTCAGAAAAGAAGACTTCACATCCATCTGATAGACTTTAAAATTTTTGTGTTGCAAATGCCAAAAACATTCTAATAGCTTCCATCTTAGCCACATGAGTGAAAGTATCCTCAAAATCTATACCTTCTACTTGTGAGTAACCCTTACACACAAGTCTTTTCTTGTTTCTTACTACTTCATTCTCATCCAACTTGTTCCTGAATGCCCATTTAGTTCCAATTATGTTCTTGTTTTCTGGTCGAGGGACTAATTCCCAAGTCTGATTTTTCTCTATCTACATAAGTTCTTCTTCTATTTCATTCATCCAGTGCTCATCCTTACATGCTTCACTCATTGATTTAGGTTCAAATTTAGAAAGTAAACACAAATTTACCTCAACTTCAATAGCCTCACATCTTGTCAATACACGTTTCCTCTTGTCTACAATGATCTGATCTTCAGAATGATTCTTTTGCACATACTTAGGGGTTTTAGGGGTCTTCTCTGAAGCTTCTTCCTCTTCATTATGTGTTTATTTTTCATCAACCTTTTCTTCTAATTCTTTTTAATTAGGTTCATTTGACACATCCATCTACTACAATAGAATTATATAGATTTTCATCAAATTTAACATTTGCACTTTCAACTATCTTTCTCAACCTTTTGTTGGAACATCTATAATATTTTCTTCTAATAGAATATCCAAGGAAGATACCTTCATCAAGCCTTGCATTAGACTTTCCTAAGTTTTCTTCTTCTCTTTTGATGTAACATTTGCTTCCAAACACTCTAAAGTACTTCATAGTAGGAATCCTTCCATACCATAGCTCATAAGGAGTCTTTGTGATGTTAGCTTTAGCTTGAACTCTGTTAAGTATGTAAACAACAATATTAATAGCTTCTATCAAGTAGACTTGTACTAGATTTTCCTCTTTCATCATAGTCCTTGCAACTTCTTGAATAGTTCTATTTTTACTTCTATAATAACTCCATTTTGTTGAGGAGTTCTATGGGAAGATAAATGCCTCTTTGTTCCATGAACTTCACAAAACATATTAAACTCATTGGAGGTGAATTCACCACCTCTGTCAAACCTTAAGAATTTTATTTTCAAATTCATTTCATTCTCAACCATAGCTTTGAATGGCTTGAATTTTTAAATGCATCATATTTCTCTCTAAGAAAAGTAACCCATGTAATTCTAGAATAATCATTAGTCAAAAGCATAAAGTACCTGTCACCTTGTAGACTTCTCACCCTTGTAGGACCACAAAGATTTGTATGCACTAATTCTAGTAGTTCGATAGTAGATTGTTCCTTTCCCTTAAAGCTACTCCTTGTTTGTTTTCCAAATTTACAACTCTCACAAACAACATTGATAGGTTTTGTGATTCTAAGTAAATCTTTCATAGCATGAACCAAACTAATTCTTTCCAAATTATCAGAATTCATGTGACACATCCTTCGGTGCCATAACCAACTATCATTAATTTGTGACATAAAGCAATGACTATCAACACCCTTAAGTTGATAGATGTTTCCATTTGTTCTCTTACCAACAACAATCATAGTTCTAGACCCTTTCTGGATCTCACATGCTTCATTCTTAAACACAAGATTATACCCTTTGCTACACATTTATTTGACACTCAAGAGATTATGTATTAATCCTTTAAAATAGTAAACATTTTTAGTATTATGCTTGCCATTGAAATTGATTGAACCTATTCCAAAAATTTTTGCACCTAAATCATTTCCAAATTTAACTAATCCTCCATCATACTTTTCAAGTTTAACAAACTTTTGTCTCTAGTCTTATGATTAGAGTAGCCACTATCAAAAACCTAGTAATTATTATCTTCTTTGACATGAAAAGAAGATACCAAAGTACCTTCAACCTTATCCTTCATCTTTGAAATAATTTTCTTCACACAACTTTTAGGGTTAGTAGAACCAGATTCTTCTTTTATAGCCAAAAAAAAAATCATTATTATCAAAATCTCCATAATTAGATTCCTCATTCGAAATACCAACAAATTCTTTCATATAATAATCTTTCCTAGTAATCTTTCCTTTATTTTCCTTGTTCTTATTGTTTATAGCTCTCTTTGGACATCTAGAAGCATAATGGCCTATATCACCACAACTAAAACATTTGAAAGGTAATTTACCTTTGTACTTACCGGTGCCCTTTTTCATCTTCCTCAAAAAGTTAGCTTCCAAATAATCAAGATCTTCATCACTTGAATCTTCAACCTTCTCTGATTTACCAGCCTTGAAAGTAATCTCTACTTTTGTACTTTTCTTCATTTTTCTAGTTTCAAATGCAGTCAGAATACCAATCAACTGATCTCTAGAATAATTATCAACATCAACTATTTCCTCAATTGCAGAAACCTTTTCACTATATTATTCCAAAAGAGATATAATAACTTTCTTCACCACTTTATATTCTTTAACTGTTGCACCATGACCTCTCATATTACTTACCAATTCATCAACTCTCTGTATGTAGCCTTTTATTGTTTCACCTTTAGATATATGCATCATTTCAAATTGTGCCTTCAAGTTATGCAAATTTTCTTGTTTTACCTTCATATCTCCTTCATAACTGCTTTCTAACTTATTCTAAACTTCTTTAGTAGTCTTCAAACTCATAACTTTAATTAATTTAGTATTTGAAAGACTATTCACAATAAGGTACCTTGATCTAGCATTGATCTCATGCACCTTGATTTATGAACTTGTAATCAGACCATTTAGAGGTGGAGTATATGTATTATGATAATCCTTCTCAATCTCATATCCCTGAGCACACAAATATCCTTCCATCTTTGTCTTCCAGAATACATAATC
The DNA here is from genome assembly GCA_007258455.2 of Sequoia sempervirens. NCBI lineage: Eukaryota > Viridiplantae > Streptophyta > Pinopsida > Cupressales > Cupressaceae > Sequoia > Sequoia sempervirens. Next base: position 59,872 of record VDFB02083991.1, on the reverse strand, counting down.
TGAGCCATCGAATCTAGGATATTCCAATGGAATCTAGTTCACTATCCTAGATCTACCTCAAGCGGTTAAGATCTTCTTCAAGGAACCAAGATTTTATACCAATTGTTAAAATGAACAAGAAAAATAAGAGGGGGTTGAATTAGTTGTAGCAAATTAAACCTTCAAAACCCTCAACATTAATCAGATCCAACATCATTCATTAAATCCTTAGTCTGTTAGTTTGATTAAACATGAAAAGTAGATAACAAAATTGAAATCATAACACCATGCACAAGAGAACACTAGATTTATGTGGAAAACCCAATGATGGAAAAATTGTGATGAGGATTAACTCACAATATGAGTAATAGAAAAACTAGTACAATGGCGCTCACTGCCAAAATAGTACACATTGTCCAAAGGGCTCACAGCCAGGGCTCACTACCACAAAAAGAATACAAGAAGATAGAAGAAGAAAGTTACATAGAGAAAACACTTCTCAATGCAACAAGGAGTCCACCAAAAAATTTCGCACACTTTCGTAGTGTCACATGAAATATTTCAGATGCCTTCAACTCACTTCCTTTAGGAACCCTAACATGAAGTTTGCATTGCTTTACTCAATTTCACATCACACAATTTACTCACATCAATCTCAAATCTATCTTGCTTCTTACTCTTTCATTCACACCTCTTGCATCAACATCATACATATTTATATCAAGCTCTACCTCAAAAAAATTCTCCAATGTCGGCCACTAGCCGTTATACATTCAAATTTGAAATAGGTCAACACCTAAACATTCCCGTGGTGGATATAAATGAAAGGAAACCTACATAAATCCTTAATAAGGACCCAAATATATCTCAACGCACTTCAACATGCTTCCAAAATCCTTCCATGTAGTGTTAAACACAAGGTCGGCCAACACCTATGCAAAACACCATAAACATTAAGTGCACACTTCCTTAAACCTAGACAACAGTTCCAGACAACATAATTCACTTGAACTTAATCCAAAATAATCCAAAAAATTCTTAAGGCTCATCAAACACTCCATTTAATCTTTCATCAACAAGTACTTCAACTTAGAACAATTGATAACCCTTATTTGCATACTGATAAATGAAACTCACATTGTACTGCACCAAATCAAGTAAAAAATTGAACACAAAAAGATAAAAGAATTATACGTAACTTCTCAAATTTGCACAACCTGAAGCCAAAAAGTGGAGAAAAACAAAGCGAATACACTTCTCCCAGACCACATAAAACATCATTGAACAACTGGTTCACATACTGGTGAAAATATCTCGCATTGTACAATGATCTAGAAACCCAAATTCTTAATATAGCAGCCTCAGTCAACCTTGAATAACTTGTAAGATCCACATAGGCATAGCATCAATATTGAAAGAACATGGAGCACAATATCAAAGCACACTAAGAACATTTGCACAACACAATTTACCCTATTTATTAAATTTTCTCAAAAGCACTTGGAAACCAGGTACTAGAGACATCATCTCAACTCATTACTTCATTCCAACTCATATTTAGACTCTTCAATAAAATAATAGCTCCATGTACTCACAACACTTCATCAAGGTCTCAAATACACATGCATAACTTGTTTTCCTCTTTACCAAAATTTTCTCAATATCCTCAACATCTTCATCCCATAGTTGACATCAATGACAACACCAATCAATAGACTTCATGTTGACATCAATGACAACACCTTCATACTTGAAGACCATACATTCTCAACCCTCCACCCTATACCCTACCATTCCATCTCCTCTTTCTCCCTCCTCGGATTTCTAACTTTCTTCTATTCTCCCTCCCATCTCGAATTCCCTATCTCCTTCTTTCTCTTTTATTTCTTTTCCGACGATTCTTGATTTCCTTCCCTCTCCCTCCCTCCCACCCTACCAATCCATATACCTTAATACCTAAACCCTTAAACCTATACTTAAGCCCTAATCCATCAACCCTCAAAACTCAACCATATGCCTTAATCCCTAAACCCTACACCCTCAACCCCCATCCATATACCCTATACCCTCATCCTTAAATCCTAAACCTTGAAAATTTACCATCAACCCTATACTTAAGCCATAATCCATCAATCCTCAACCTTATAACTTAAGCCCCAAACCCTACACCCTCAACTCTTATCCCTATACCAAATACCCTCAGCCTTATACCCTAAACCTTCGACATTTTCCCTAAACCCTCAACCCTATACTTAAACCCTAAACCCTAAACTTTAAAACCTTAACCTTATGCCTTATACCAAAAAACCATATCTTAAACCCTATACCCAATATCATAAACCCTAGTACATATACCCTAAACACATAATATTATACACTCAACCCTAAACCCTCAAAAAATATACCCTATACCCTCAACCCTATACTTCAACCCTAAACCCTCAATCATCAACCTTATACCTTAAACACTAAATGTTGAACCGTCAACCCTCATCCCTATATCCTATATCCTATACCCTCAACCTTATACACTAAATTGTGAACATTGTCTCTCAACACTATATACTTAAACTCTAAACCACACATTCTCAAGGTCCTTCACCCTATGCCTTATACCCTCATCCCTAAACAATATCCCTCAAACCTCAACCCCCATCCCTATACCCTATAATATATTAATATAAGAATATATATAATATATATTATAAAAAAATAATAATAATGTTATATACAATATATTATATAATACATAATATATAAGTTATAATATATAATATTTAATACATAGTATATTTCTTGAGTTTAAATAATAGATATCCATTTCTAAAACTAGATATCTGTTATTCATAACAAAGACCCATCAAAATTTGGAAGATCTGGTAGGTTTGTTAGCCCCGCTTAACGGATATCCATTTCTAAAAACTAGATATGCATTATTCACAACAAAGACCCATCAAAATTTTGAAGATTTGGGGGTTGGTTAGCCCCACTTAACGAATATCCGCTATTTGCACTCTTGTTTGTTGGCAGAACAAGACAATAAACACAATAATTACGTGTGAATCCAACAATAAAAAATATTAATATATCTTAATATTATAATTATATAAATATTAATATATTAATATTTATCTAATTATAATATTAATGTATTATTGTAGAATGCTTTGCCTAAACCTGTTCAAACATGGACAAACAAGAAAACATTAGTCCTCAAACAAGATTAAACCAACCATTCCCTATGGAATTCATCCAAACACAATGAACAAGAAAACAAAGTAAAATATCCAATGAAAGCTAATGAAATCTTATTCAAAATTCTCAAACCAGCATCCCATGGGGGAATTGGTGCTTCTTTGATGCGGAAAGAAGCCCTTTCCCAATTCCTTGATAAGCTTGATGATGATTGATTGATCCTTGATGCAAAATGCCAATATCCTTTCTATGAATGATGAAATCTTATGCTAATATGGATGAAATGTGGATGAAAATGGATACTTTGAATTTAAAATGACTATAATAACCTTGCATGAACTTGTGAATGATTGTGGATTCAAATGACCATAATGATCTTACATGGATTGTGGATGCCAAAACAATAGAGAAGGCCTCTATTTATAATGAAGAAGAGATGAAGAGTGAAGCATAGGAAGAATGTGGGATTAAAAAAGGGACCAATGGCATTGTGCCACTTGTCAACATGCTAATGAAGGAGAGTGGAGCACATTTTGAACAATGTGCATGTTTAATGCATGTAGGTGAAATTTGAAATTCAAGAGGTGGCTTGTGCAAGAGGGGATGTAAGAGGAATTAATGCCAAATTGGCTCAAGGAGAGGACATGTAAGAGAATTCAATGCAAAGGTGGAGGACAAAAGTCCTTTGGGAGGGAAAAGTCAAGTGGATGGAATATTCCAATGAATATGCCATATTTGAATGAAAATAGGATAATTAGTAAATCAAATAAATTGATTTACATGTGCAACTTGCAAAAGCTAGAGGAATGGAGGATTAGTGTTAGGAGTTAATTAATTTAGGATTAACTAACTTAGATGAAATTAGTTTGATTGTGACATTTTATTTAAATATTTTGAGTTTATTTAAATCAAATGAGAGGATATTGGAACATTAGTAATTTAATTAAATAAAATGATTTATTCAATTAAATGAAGAACATTAGGATTTAATTATAAATAAAATTGATTTATTTAATTAAATGAAGAACATGATGAAATAATCTGATAAAGTGTATTATCTGATTAAGGAGGAAATTTTAATGAATTTAATTAATTTAATAAAGATTATTAAATTAATTGGTTAGTGTGGAAGTGATTAAGGAAGAATTGGTGTGAGTGAATTAAGTGCATGATGTTAATCATGATATTTTGAGTGTCTACAATTATAAGAATAACTAATATTATAAATTATATTAAATATATTTATTAATATATTATATATACTAATATAAAATATATATTAATATTAATATTATAACATCTTAAATGTTAATGGATATATGTTACTATTAGATATCTGATATTAACAAATATCCCTTTTGCTTTAGTATTGCTTTGGTATTTGTCTTGGGGGTGACCAACCTAAAAAGTTAACATCCCCAACGTGTTTATAGGGGTTGTAAGAGTTTTTCGAACTTCACCCTTCATGTTGACAACTTTTTTTCATCTGATTTTGATGAAACAAAAAGGGTTTGTTCATCAAATTGACAACTTTCTATCAATATAAGATATTCTTTATTTTGAATTTAATAAGTAATTATTATTGATTTTCTACATGTACTTTGTCTAAATTCCTGATTGATACGCTGATGAAAAACATCTATAACTTTTAAATGGTTAAACATTTTTTGAATCCAAAAGATGCATCACACACTATGCTTCACAAATTATAGCTAAAAAATAAATTTCATAATTTTTTAACAAGTTAGGGTGGTCGGACAAATGGTTTTTAATATTTTTAAAAATTCCTACTAGAAAATTCATAAGTAAATATTTACTTGCTAAAAAATTATAAAAAAATATGCCTCACATTCGGGTATGTGTCATCTAATTATATTGAAAGATTTAGAATAAAAAAAAATATTTTTTCTCCCCATTAGGGTGGCCAAACAAACCTACTTCTTTTTTTTTTTTTTGAAAAATTTAGTACTATTGCATTGAAATTTCAAATTTGCACTAAATAGATTTTTCTTTTCAAAAAATGACTAGTAGCTTAGAAACTAGATTCAATTTGCTAAAAATTTTGTTTTCACATTTTTTTCAAATTATGTTAATAACGATTCAAAATTTTATTTCAAGTTGTGTAACTCTATTTTTCTGAATTTTCATTTCCACTTAGGGGCCTTAGTTTGGCCCCCCATGATCATGATCGGCCCCAATCCCTCTCTCTACCTGCCACTCTATCCATCACAAACGATGGATCGATTTCGAATTTGGAAAATTTTTGCTCTCCCACCTTTAGGGTTTAGGTACCTAAAAGGTGAAATTTTCACTTTCACTCAAGAAAAAACCCTTGAGATCTCAATGCAAAGGAGAAAGAGATCTTGCAAGAGGTATATTCTAAGGACTGAATATGATCTATTGATGGCTTCACCACCAAGCTTAGACTTGGAAAAGACAATGAAATGCAAGATGAAATATAAAACTCTAATTGATTGCAAAGTGACATTAAATGACCTAGAAAAGTAAATGAAATAAAATAGAAAACTAAAGACAAGAAGGTTTGCACTTGGGAAATTGGAGATGGATGAATGGAGGTCTCAATCACTAGAAATTTTTCTTTTAGTACTGACTAGGACTCATTCACCAAGCTGGGTGAATCAGTCTAGTTTCTGGAAAACTGTACAGGAATAGGTTTTTTCCAAAAGGGTATCCAAATTTGCAAAGTCTTGAAAACTGAATGGAACTAGGACTCATTCGCCAGAAGTGGTGAATTAGTCCAATTAGGCTTTTTTGAAGTTTCAAAGGTTGATACTGCTCTTCTCTATCTGCTTTGTCCTTCCTAATTGGTTTCTCAATCTGAATATCTGAATTGCAATCTATAGGTTCTCTCCAAGGTTCTCCAAGGCTTGATGAAAACTTTGGAAACTTAGAAGGATTTGAAACTTCTTTCCAATCTTTCTCCTTAGGAAATCTGCAACCTAGCCCTACAAATCACACACAAAGGAGAGGGGAAAATGTTGTTAGATTAGAGGATATGGGTTTTCCTTGGTCAAACCTTGTTTTGGAAATCACTCCTTGAAATGAAATCAAATAAGAATGGAGAATGATGAATGAACATATAACAATGTTGCAACTTACCAAACCCTAGCAATAAGGTGATGCAATTATGCTTTAAATGACTACAATGGATGTAGACTTTGACTCTTGCTTGAATGATGTTGATCTTGAATGAAACACTTGCTTGAATCATAAAATCCTACACCACAATTGTTAGCACAATAACAAACATGACATATGAAATCTTTGACATGATGATTGTTGCTTGAATGCTACTCTAAAATGCTTGAAAATATGCTCTTGAATACACTTGAATTCTCTTGAATACACTTGTGAACACTTGGTTGCTTGTAAAATTGCTAGGTGTCAATATGAGTGAAATAACCTTGTATTTATACTCAATTATTCAAGAATTCTCAAAATTACAACACTACAAGCTGACATCAGATCTAGGAGAATAAAATCCCACCAAAAATTTGAATTAATTTTAATTTGGGGCCACACGGAACTCATTCACCCAAGATGGTGAATGAGTCCCATCTAGCATAATGTATGGGACCAAAAATCAAAAGTGCTTAGAAAGGTGTAAAAATAGGTCATTTAGCCCCCACTTTAGTGAGTGGATGAACTTGCTTCAAACTCACACTAAAGTAGACAAACACACATCAAGAGGGGTCCAAGTGTACTAATTCCAATAATATGGGATGACAACAATCAAGAGGGGTGATCAAGCCCCAAGGATCAAGATCCCATGAAAAACCAACATAGGCACAAAAGAACACACATGAAAGTGATATAAAGAGCAACAACAAAGCTCAAGCATACATTGTAAAAGATGAAAGAGAAAAGGTAAAATAAAAGAGTCGGATCAAGCTTTAACCATTTTTCCATCACGATGTGGATAAGATCTAGGTTGTTTGTCTGAAAAATGCATACTCACTCTGAGGTGATGGAACTTTAGGCTACCTGTCCGGTGATAAGTCCAAAAAGGAAACAAACATACACTCATGGCTGGTATACACTCACACACACACGCAAGTGGCTATGGATAAAGTCATGCCTCGGTCGAGCTTCCCACTCAAACCATACCAAAGTTATACCCCTTGTCAACTTTAATAAGGCGCCACAAAAAAATGATGATTTTCAAGCTTCATGAGACAAGCTGAACTTTGTATGCTTGGAGCTCATGAACAAACAATATGGCTCTACAGGCATGCAAGATGTTTTATGCAAGGTGGCCATATAAATGAAAAATAGGAAATGTTCAAAGTAGTCTTCCTTAGTTCATGTGAGGTCTTAACTTAGGGAACATTGTGCCTAATGTCTCCAAGAGAGGACCAATCAAAGAATAGAAAATTTGCAACTTAGGGGATGCAGTGTGTCACATCAAGCCACTAAGAGGAATGTAATATGCTAAGAGAGATCACGCTCTTGAAGGACATCACACCCAATGTCATCCACAAAGCGACAAACTCATTGTATGAAATAAGAAAATTGCACCATGAACCATGAAAAATAATAATGCCAATGTATGCCCCCACATTAAAGAAATTGCTAAACACCATGCTATGAGCAATTACTTTAAAGTAGCAAATGATAAATGAAAACAAAGAAGACATGAGAGCCAACTTGGAAAGCCCTATGCCAAGTCATATGTTTCCAAATGAAGCTACATCATGTGAGAGAAAAGGAAAGAGAGGTGCTTCCCCCTAAAAAAATCACCAAACACATAAGGGATCTATGGATTTGGGGTTAGTATGTTCTTGCTACAATGTTTTTAGAGAGATCAAAACTGCCATCATTCCCTAAATACACATAGAACTAGAAGAATGATACGATATGAACAAAAACAAATAAAAATATTTCGGGTCAACATGGAAGAGACATGAATGTCTCAATTCCTTGCGTCATCCCCAAAAGGAAAACATAAGACAAATGAAAAGAAATAAAGAAAAAGCAATGAAAAATCCTTTTGGGTCAACATGGAAGAGACATGAATGTATCAATGCCTTACGTCATCCCCAAAAGGAAAACACAAGACAAATGAAAAAGAGATAAATAAAAGGCAATAGAAAAGCATTTTGGGTCAAACATGGAAGAGACATGAATCTCTATATTACATCATCCCCAAAAGGAAAACACAAGATAAATGAAAAAGAGGTAAAGAAAAAGCAATGAAAAATCCTTTTGGTTCAACATGGAAGAGACACGAATGTCTCAATGCTTTGCGTCATCCCAAAAAGGAAAACAAAAGACAAATGAAAAAGGAATAAAGACAAGGAAAATATTTTGGGTTAACATGGAAGAGACATGAATGTCTCCATGCCTTGTGTCATCCCCAAAAGGAAGACAAATAAAAGGCGAAAGGATAAAAGATTTATGACATAGAGAAGAATGGAGTTACAAATAGAGGAATGCCACAAAGAGAGAGAAATCAAATAGAACATCATGGGGGATCACATTACATGCATGCAATAAAAATAAAAATAAAGAAATAATGGAAAAGACTAGTAAGGCACATGTGAGTCAACCTAAAGAAGGTTATTTTCCTCCCAATCTCAATCTTTATAAGTGGAAGGGGGACAATGAATCTAAGGGACAACAAAAAATGCATTACTAGGACAAGGATATCTACTTCTTCCCCCCACTGAGTTTGAGATAAGAATGAGCCGAGATAGGTAATGGGAAAGGTCATGTAATAGTGAGAATAAAATGTTCTACAACTATTACATGACAATGGGTGGAGAAGAATAGGTTATGCAATCATTGGATGGAAATCATTTCCATCAAAGTGAAAGTTATTTAATACTAACTTGAATGCATGACACTCATTGGTACTATGTCCGACAGTTCTGTGGTATCAACAATGTGGAACTTTTGCATCTTTAGGATATAGTTTGTGTTTGTGTTTCGTTGGTGGTAATGTTATTAGTTCTTTGTTTAGAAGTAGTTGTAGTTTCCTCTCACTTTCAAGTTACAGACAAGGAAACTTGTAGGGCCTCTAACGCTTGCTAGATTCACCAACTTCTCAAATTGAATGTTGAGGAGGAGGACTGAAGGTGATCCTCTCATCCTTTTCATTGTTATGAATCATTGGTTGTTCTTTAGGAAGAAGGATACTCATATCGAAAGGAGAATCTAAGATTGTCGTACCATCACTACGAAGCCTTAGGTATTATTTAGGAGTACTTATGTTGTGAGAGGGATCTTGATATCCTAACCCATTTGTGTTTTCATTAATTGGTATTTTCTCTAGGAGTTGATGAATCTCATGTTCACTTGTTGTATCACATCCTTGTTTGCTCAATATTTTGAATCCTTTTCCATATGTTTCTTCTAGATTGATGGGAATTTTTGTTATTTTGTTATCATAAAATGGTTGAGTATTTGCTTGTTTAGAGGAACTAGGTTCACCTATTGTAGGGAACTTAGGTTCAACTTTTTTTTTTAGGATGTAAGTAACCAAACATCTCAAGACGTGGTATCGCAGGGGGATTTGGTTGTTTCATGGATGGATAAAAGGATGTGTTAGTTTCAAGGTTGTTAAGACAATCATTTAGGAACCTATTCATGTTGTCATCATCTTCCCCAATAATGTCAACATCACGAGGAGGACATGCATTAGGAGTTGAAAGAGCATGAGTTAGTTTAATTTCATTAGGGTTATTTCTAAAAGCACAACTTGACACATCCACTAAAGAATTTAAAGACATCCAAATCTTACTAAAGAACATATCCATGATGCAAATTTAAGATTCTAAACTATGTAACAATGTGAAATGAAATATTCTAGATGAAATTTTGAATTTAAGAAATGCACAAGATGAAGTTATTTGAACTAGATGCAATCAATTGGATGAAACAAAAAATATGTAAACTTAAACAGAAAGGCAATAACACCAAACAAAAACTCAGAAACTAAAATTTGAATGCCAAAAAGTGTAGTGCAGAATATGCAAAGGGACTGATTTTCCCAAGGTGGTGAATGAGTCCCAGTGATGATTTTTTTCAAAATTTTCAAAAAAATTTAATTGAATTTTATGCTTTTTGTGCTTTTTCATGTGTGCCGGAGATGAAAATGTAGATTGTGAAATATTTTTAGTAAAATGAGATGCAAAAATTCAATCAACATGAGCTTTCACTAATGCAAAATTCGTAACCCTAGAATGAAAATTATCCAATGCAAATCCTAATGCAATGTTAATGCAAGCAAATCTAGGATGAAAATACAATCCCAATTAGAATTATAATGTTCTATATGTAGGTTCACCAAAATGAAAGGTGGAAAATTGTTTTCTCTCCCACATTTAGGGTTTAGGTACCTAAAAGGGGCAATTTTCACTAACTTTCACTCAAGAACAAACCCTTGAGATCTCAATGAAAAGGAGAAAGAGATCTTGCAAGAGGGTTGTTCTAGGGACTGAATATGATCTAATGAGGGCTTCACCACCAAGTTTAGACTTGGAAAAGACAATGAAATGAAAGATGAAATATAAAACCCTAATTGATTGCAAAGTGACACTAAATGACCTAGAAAAGTAAATGAAATAAAACAAAAAATTGAAGATAGGAAGTGTGCACCTAGGAAACTAGAGATGGCCGAATGAAGGTTTGAATCACTAGAAATTTTTCTTTTACTACTGACTGTGACTCATTCGCCAAGCTGGGAAAATCAATCCAATTTCTGGAAAACTATACAGGAACAAGTTTTTTCCAAAAGGGTATCCAAATCTGCAAAGTCCTGAAAACTGGTTAGAACTGGGACTCATTCACTAGAAGTGTTGAATCAGTCTAGTTGGGCTTTTCTAAAGTTACAAAGGCTGACCTTTCTCTTCTCTATCTGCTTTTTCCTTCCTGATTGGTTTCTCGATCTGAATCTCTAAATTGCAACCTGTAGGTTCTTTCCAAGGTTCTCCAAGGCTTGATGACAACTTTGAAAACTTTGAAGGATTTGCAACTTTTCTCCAATCTTTCTCCTTAGGAAATCTACAACCTAGACTTGCAAATCACACAAAAAGGAGAGGTAAAAATGTTGTTGGGTTAGTGGATAGGGTTTTTCCTTGGTCAAACTCCATTTTGGAAATCAATCCTTGAAATGAAATCAAATAAGAATGGAGAATGATGAATGGACAAATAAAAATGTTGCAACTCACCAAACCCTAGCAATAAGGTGTTGCAATTATGCTTGAAATGGTTGAAATGGATGTAGACTTTGACTCTTTCTTGAATGATGTTGATCCTGAATGACACACTTGCTTAAATCACAAAATCCTACACCACAATTGTTAGCACAATAAAAAACATGACATATGAAATCTTTGACTTGATGATTGATGCTTGAATGTTGTTCTAAAATGCTTGAAAATATCCTCTTGAACAGACTTGAATGCTCTTGAATACTCTTGTGAACACTTGATTACTTGTAAAATTGCTAGGTGTCAATATGAGTGAAAGAACCTTGTATTTATACTCAATTATGCAAGAATTCCTAAAATTACAACACTACAAGCCAACATCAAATCCAGGAGAATAAAATCCTACCAGAAATTTGAATTAATTTTAATTTTGGGCCACATGGGACTCATTCGCCTAAGATGGTGAATGAGTCCCATCTGGAATAATGTATGGCACCAAAAATCAAAAGTACTTAGAAAGGTGTAAAAATAGGTTCAGAACCCAAAAATTTAGGTGGGACCCATTCTCCCAAAGTGGTGAATGAGTCCCAGATCACTAAATTTGAGCCACACAAGCCAAACACATCTGAATTATGACTGGGTACTAATTGATGTCAGGATTATCCTTGAAAAGATGCAATAAATGAGACTTGTGGGTGCAAAATAGGGCCAATTAAAGTATAAGAAATCCCAATTATTAATGACAAACCTATAGAAGTGTGAAAGTGTGTTACAACACTTCAAATAAGGGAAGGTTAAGAATAAAAAGAGTTTTATTATATGTAATTAATTAATAAGACCTTAGAAAAGTGTGAAAGTGAGTTACAACACTTGACAACACTTTACCAAGGTACAATTTAAATCCATTAGTTCACAAGGGTGCAAGACCTAATTTGAATGTTTCAACCACATTACAACACTAAATCAAGGCAACATTAAGCCTAAATTTACAAGGAGGGCCCAAACAAGTGTGAAAATGTCCCGATAACATTTTTTGACACTACACCTACCTCTCCATCCATCACTTCCTACCACTCTCTATTTCTCTCTATCTCAACTCTCTCTCTCACCTCCCATTCTCTCCATACCTACCTCTCCCTCTCCTTCCCTCTCTACCTACCTCTCCATCCATCACTCCCTACCACTCTCTCTACACCTCTCTATCTCACTTCTCTCTCTCTCTCTCTCCCTCCCTCATTCCCTCTCTACTTCTCTCTATCTCTCTACCTCTCCTCCCCCCTCTAATTATCTTTATCTCCCCTCTCCTTCACTCTATCCACCTCTCCCTTCATCACTCTCTCTACATATCCCTCCCTCCTTCCCTCTCTCTCTCCCTCTCTCTCCCAATCTCTCCTCTCTCCCTCTCTCTTAATCTCCCTACCTTCCTCCTCTATCTCTCCATCTTTCTCTTGATCTCTCCTTTCCTCTCTACTCTCTATCTTACCATTATCTCTCTCTCTCTACTTCTCCCTCTCTATCTCTCCTTACCTATATAATTCTCTCTATCTCCCTCTCTCCATATCTACCTCTCACTCCCTCCTTCCTCCTCCCCTCTCCTCTTAATTTCCCAACCTCAAAATTCTCTCTCTCTCTTTCTCTCTCACTCCTCTCTTTCCCTCACTCCTCTCTATCGTGCACCATTCTCTCTCTCCCTCCCTCCCTCCCTCCCTCCCTCTCTAATATTCTCTATCTACCCCTTTCTCTCTCTTCCTTCCTCCCACCCACCTTCCCTCTCTACTTGTCCCTATCTAACCAATCCCTCTCTACCTCTCTCTCCCTCCCTCTATCTCTCTCAATATCTCTACCTTTCTCCTTTTCTCTCTACTTCTTTCTCTATCACCTCTCTCTCCTTCCCTCTCTACTTCTTCCTCTCTCTCTCTCTCTCACCCTCTTTCAATCTCCCAAACCCTATACAAGATATCATAAAACCTAATCTCTATACCCTAAACTCTACACCCTCATCCCTTGTCCCTATATCCTATACCCTCAACTTTATAACCTAAACCCTGAACATTATCCATCAACCATAAACTTAAACCCTAAATCCTACAGTCAATCTTGTACCCTATAACCTCAATCATAAGCCCAATACCCTCAACCCTATACCCAATATTCTAAATCATAATCCCTATACCCTATACTTTTAACCATGTACCCTCAACCCTATACCTTAAACCCTAAACCATACACCCTCAACCCTCATCCCTATACCCTATACCATCAAAATTATACCCTAAACCCTAAACATTATCCCTAAAATCTATACCCTCAACCCTATACTTAAACCATAAACTCTACATTCTCAACCCTTAACCCTATACCTTATACCCTCAACCCTATATCTTATACCCTATACCGAATATCCTAAAACCTAATCCCTATACCCTATATACTTAACCTTGACCCTCAACCATAAAACCACAACCCTGAACCCTATACTTAAACCCCAAACCCTACATTCAACCTTGTTCCCTAAACCCTAAACCCTCAACCCTATACCCTACATACTTAACCCTATACCCTCAACCATGAACACTATCCCTTAACCCTCAAACCTATACCTTAAACCCTAATCCTACACCCTCAACCCTCATCCCCTGCCCCTGCCTGTCGGCACATGACACCCCGCACCGACATTGTCCACTTGACCCTGTAGTTCGACCCCTACACTCTGGCCGTGTATACCTTATACCATAAACCCTACACCCTAAACCATATACCCAATATCCTAAACCCTAATCCCTATATGTTATACACTTAACCTAATACTCTCAAACCTCAACCCTCAACCCTATACTTAAACCCTAAACCCAATACCCTCAACGCTATACCCAATATCCTAAACCCTAATCCCTATACCCTATATACTTGTATTGACAACAAAAGTATCCCTTTTCCTCACTTTATTTGGGAATAATTAGCATTTAATTAACCTAATAATTGACTTAATTGTGTCTTGGATTAATGTCGTGATGTGTTGTACACATTCACATTAATCTAGGGCCCCATTTTTAACTAAGTGTACCTAAATTGTACCATGTTAAAGTGTTGTAGCACACTTTCACACTTTTCTAGGGTTTGCTTAATTAATTGAGCCTAATGGGCCCCTTTTCAAATAAAATGTACCTTATTTAAGGTGTTGTAAAGTGTTGTAACCCACTTTCACACTTATCTAGGGTCTCATTAATTAATTGTGGTTAATTAGAGTTAATTAGCCCCTTTAATTGAAATTTAAGGCTTATTTATGAAACCTTCGAAAGGATCCATCCCAACACCCAGTATTTAAATTGTAAAAAATTTAATTTGGAAAATATGAGGTCCTAGAAATTGGTGCTAGGACCCATTCACCCTAGGTGGAGAATGGGTCCTCCCTCTATAGGACCCCCCTTTCTTTACATATTTGACATGGGTTTTTGATGTTATTTCACCCCTCAAAGGAAAGGTTCTAGAAACTTGTGCCAGGACCCATTCACCTTAGGTGGTGAATGGGTCCTCCCTTAATAAAGACCATTTTGATGGTAAAAAAAAAACACAAGAACGTTAAAAAAAATATCTCTACTCTATTTCTCCTAAAAAAGACAAATGATCTAAAACCACCTATCTTCCAAGGTCTCTATAGTTGGTTCTCAACCGTGTTGTTATCATTCAGTGATCCATGCAACCATAATATTCAAGGGGGAATGTTGGTAAACAAGTACAAACTGGATAGTGCAAAGTAATTTAACATTTTGGGGGTTTAAATAAACATCAAAATATCTATCAAGGTTTAGGACAGAAAAACATAAACACATATTCCCTTTAATTCAAACATGTAATCCTTATAATGAGCACTTTTTCTAATCAACTAAAATTGTAGAATAACACAATTTATAAAATAGTCCATACAGTTGTATCCATTCATAGTGCAAATTTAAAGCATACAACCATTCATCATCACTTTTTTTTAAATACTTTTCAAAAACTAAATACCATAAGCTCATTACCAGAATTAATAGATCAACAAACATCAACAAACATCATTCACATATAATGCAATAAATTGTTTTAAATTGTGAGTCTTCTATTTATTTTCATCAAATAAGAAACATTTATGCACAACAAAATGCATTGGCATACTAATAACCATTGTTTATCAACATTATCGTTAAACTTAACAACTTTTGAAATAAAACTACTTGCATTAAAACTGTAAAACTTGTCCAAGTATCTTGCATAAAACTATAAAACTAAAAATTGTATCTAGTCTCTAGGTGTGTTGTATAAAAATTTCCCCTTGTCATTTTCATGGCCTTTTAGGTCTTGTTTCATAGTATCTGATATATTTTGCTTTGATTTTATGTTGCAACATGGCTTGAACATGCATATTTAGGTACTAAAATTCAAATAATAATGTATTGTGAAGGTGTTGTGAAGTTTTGTAATGCATTTCTACATTCTTCTAGACTCTATTCATTACAATTCACCTAAAAATTACCTTTTTACACATCATCAAGTCCAATTTTAAAGTGTTGTAAAGTCTTGTAACAAGATTTCACACTTTCCTAGGCACAACTTCACTATTTATCTTTTCTTATAACTTAATTGACCCCTTTATGCCATCATATGCTTTAATTAAGTTTATTTTTGGATATTATCTCAACAAACAACATTAAATGAAACTTAATTCCTGACACTTGTTTTTAGGTCCTAGGTGGGACCCAATCGACATGGGTGGCAAATGAGTCCCCCTTGGCCCCAAATTCAAAATATTTTAAATTTCTTTTTAGGATTTTATTAAAAATCACTTGATGTCAGCTTGTGATGAGGTATGAATGGGAAACTATGACACAAGATTGTATAAATAGGCATTTTTCATCTCATTTTATATCTCCTACAATCTCATTCATTCAAGCATTCTCATACAAGCATTCAAGCATCTTACAACATCAATTCAAGCACTATTCAAGCACTTTGAAGAATCCATTGGCATTACTTCAGACTTGCATTATCAAGGGTTTGGTGAGTTAATAGCATTTGCATGTTAGTAGTTTATCTTTCTTTTACATTTCATTATTCTATTAAGGGTTTGATTAATTCAAGTGGGTTTTGACCAAGGCAAACCTCTATTTGCTAACCCTCAACCATTTTTCCCTCTTGCATGTGTGTTTGCAGACTTAGGTATGTAGATTTATCAAGCATTTATGTGTTGAAAACTAGAAAGAAAATTCAACTTAAGTAAATTTCAAGCTTGAAAAGGGTTTTATGTCTATTTCCCGTAGAACTAACTTCAACAACCTGATAAGAAGACATTTCTAGATCTGGTGTTGCAGAGTTGTCTTCTAATTTTCTAGAATTTTGGGAGAGGGATGATTCACCATTAGTGGTGAGTGAGTCCCACCTTAGGACTGAAAATCTGAATTTTGTCAAATTCTAGATCCCGACTGTCAGAAACTAGTTCCTGACACTATTTTACCAAGAGGAGGACTAATTCGCCACCCTGGGCGAATGAGTCGCATTGCAAAAATTTAGTAATTTTCTTCAGTATCCAAAACACTCCAAAATCATCACATTTCATCCAAGTGCACTCAGATTCATCCCTTCTCTTTCTATTCTACATATTTCATTCATTTAGTTCATTATTACATTACACAATGTGTTTTCAAACATAGATTAAATTGCACTTTTGCATTCATTTTAATTCATTTAGATTAATAAATTGCATTTATTTTACTTCATTTAGGAATAATAACATCACACATAACATTAATTGAATGAACCCCATGCATTTTTGGGTCCTATCTCTCTCCTTTTAGGTGAAAAACCCTAAAAGAGCTAGAGTTGTCCATAGTGACCTGAAAATCTACGGTTCACTAGGTAGGCAATCTAACTTCAATTAGCCGACCTTTAAAATGAGGAGAAAATTCTAAGTTATAGACAAAATTCACATTAGTATCTCCTATCAAAAATCAAGATCCAGAATTTGGGGCCCATATCCACAATTATAGGGACGCCCAATTGAGTCTGAGTGTTGTCTTTGCTAGAAATGTAGGAGCTGAAAGGTATGCCTTGTGTCTATTTAGTCCAAAATATGATTGGTAGTTCAATATTTTTCCACTGCTAATCATCACACCCAATCTCTAGCTCATCAAATGGATCTGGAGTTGTTTGTTTGTCTCAAAAATGACATGGAAGTGTTGTTGTCCAAAGGGCGCCTAAAACTGGTTAACACATTTGACTCCATCCTTTTCAAAAAAAAAAAATTCTTTTACTTGTCATCTTCATGAGGAATCCCATTATACTCATCATAATTCCAGAAGATCTACTTTAGTTCATTATCATCAGGTCCATTGACCCAGTCAGCTTTAAACTTTGAATGTTCAAACTTCTTTTCCACTGCAGCAACAATTTCCCTCAGTTGGATGATGTTTGTGATTGCCCATCACATGTCACACCTAATGTCCAGTAGCCTATCTATGAGTTTTGACTCAACATTGTCTCCTTATTTTATTATTTTATCAAGTTGCACCTTCCAAGCATCTTTTATTTCTCCTAATGATTTGAGTCTTTAATCCAGAGGTAAAGTCTTATCAATGAGATTTGCAACAATATCCTCAAATATGTATGCATGATCCCATATCTCATGAATTCCTTTGAAAATATTTATTCTTTGTTCAATGAGATTTTAGGTTTTGAAAGTCGACACATTAATATCCTTTGAAATATACTTAGGACCCTAATCATGCAAAATCTATGATTGAATCAATTCGTCACTAGAACTTTTAGCTATCACCTTCAACTTTCCCAAGTATTATCTGAGCTTTTCTTCCTCATCCCACCATTTCCATATAAATTCTTCTATCATTTCAACCAAAGCAAGGCTTGCATGATAGTGTTTAAAACCTTCTCTCAAATTTTTATCCATGTCAAACCTAAAAAACACTAAACCAATTGTCAAACCAAGTGGCCTTTTTCATCTTATTCAACCCATCCACTTCCTTGCGGCTCATCAAAACAAGGATTTCTAATGGTGTTGGCTACTCAGGAGTGGATGCAATCAACTCTTTCAGAAAATCCTTCATTTTCCCAACCTTAGCCTTAAGCTCATATTTAGCTTGCTTATCCTTAATCAGCTACGATTTGGTGGTGGTGGAAACAATATCATTCAAATTTATCTATTGATTTCTTGTCTATTTTCCCAGATTGACAATGCTTATTTGATAATCTTCAGCCTGCAATTCCCTGTCATCTTTGTCAGCTATTGGTGTAGTAATTTCTGCTATGAAATCTCCATCATTAGTCTACTTTGTAGAATGAACAACATAAGATTTCTTCTTTGGTTTCACCTTTTCTATTTCCTCTACCATTTCATCCCATGTTATAGGCTGAGCTTGAACCTATTGTCTCTTTTCTAAATTTAGCTTGAGCCAAGTGGGATTAGCCAGCTGAGTAGTTACCTGTTGAGTACTGAGAGGTGTCAATGATGGAGGTGTAGAAGAAATTAACCATGCAATTTGCTTGGAAGAAATCTTTTGTTGCTCTTCTTGTTCTTTCTACAACTTTTCCTGCTCCATTCTTTCATTATAATCTCTAATTTTATTTTTCTCATCTCTTCTTCCTTTCGTGCAACCTCCTCTTCATCTCTCAACCTCTAAGTAAAAGTACAAAGTTGTGTCACAATTTATAAAGGAAGCAGCCAACACTAGTCTAACTTTTAAACTTGAATCACTAGAAAGTGGAATATGTGTTTTGAATTTTCAAATGATGTAAACTAATAAAATGTGTATTTTTTAGTATATTTAATGTTTGTATTTTTTTTTTTTAAATTAAAAAATTATTTGAATAGAGTTTTTAATAAATTAACACTATAATTTAGTTGCTAATATAGTGTTAAAAAATGATGTTCCATGAGACGTCAAGCTTTATATAGTAAATTTTCTTTTCTTTTTTTCCTTCAAACTTTTTGTGTATATTTATAACATGAAACTTTAGGGCATGGATATATTTTTTTGTAATTTTAATAAATATATATTTTTAAAAAAATATTTAAATGTGTGTATTAAAACACAGTTGTTTCCACTCGACGTCAACTTTTATATTAAATATTTATCTAAAATAGAAAAAAAATTATGCTATCTTAATCTAGATTCTTTTATCTAGGGCAACATATTTTTTTTAATTTATTTTAATAAGTTTTAGTATTTTTCTTGACATGGTAATCAACCCAATATTTTTGTGTTGGAGTAATCTAATTTAGTAAAAAAATAAAATAAAATAAAACAAATAATTGAACTATTAAAATAAACATATATTTGAAAACTACACTTATGGATCTATTAAAGTAGTATTTTACATTTTAAAAAAAATGTTATATAGATAGAGTAGGAGATGTTGAAACATTATTTTTTTGAATAATTTTTTTAGTAAATTGGTTCAAAGTGGTGCTACCTACTTAGCCAACAATTTTATTTGAAAAAGTTGCGGGACATATTTAAACCTATTCAAGAATGATTCTCAACAGATCATATGTTTGACTCAATTGATTTTTAGTTATAAATACTTAAAATTAACTTGTGGGTTTATAAGTTAGCCAGCAAAATGTAAATTTGTACTTTTACCAGAAGCAATGTTCTACGACATGCCTTTATTACGCATACGCAGATTGGGGAGAGCGGTATACATTGGTAGAAGCTATCTCCTAGGTGAGAATTGACAACTCTGCAAATATAGGCATAGCAAGTTGAGGTGGTAATTTTTTGGCATTGATCAGATTATTCTCTGCCTTGACCACAATATTGTATGCATCCAGCAAGGTGTTCCCACTGAGGGACTGGATCATCACCAAAATGTCGGCATTGAGATACTTTAGATAGAACATGAATTCCAAATTAGTAGGTGGACAGATAGTAGGCTAGATCCTTTGGCAAGTTGTGTGAAACTAGGCATTGAAGTTGGTCATGGCTTCCTAAGGATCCCACTTTATGGTCACTAGCTACTGAAATAGCATAGACTAATCTCAATTGCTTGAAGACAACTCGTAAAAAGGCTCTCCAAGCTGATCTCAGGTACCTATAGTATTGGCTTCCAAAGTGCGCTACCAATCTAATGCCTTGCCTTTGAAAGAGGCTTCCAACAACCTCAACACTACATTTTGATCAGTTATATGATGCACCAAACACACATCTACCACATCTTGCAAATGATCAAATGGTGTTTTTGAACCCTCACTGGTAAATTTTGGTAAATACTTTAAAGTAGACGTTGGGATAGGAGCCCAAATGACTAGTGCTACTAGTGCTATGAGAGGGATTTTAGTGTCCCATGCTACAAAATTTCTATTAGCCATTGGTAATAGGAACGAAGGAGGGGTCCAGACATTTATTGGATGGGTTCTTGCTTATATTGTTACCAACAGTGGCACTAGCAAGCCAGGGTTGTTCACTATTTGGGATCTAGTAATAGTTCTGTGACTCATACACCCACTTTAAATTTAGATACATTCAAACACAGTCCCACTAGGCATGCCAGAAAAAGAATTGTTGATGCCTAAAATTTCTAGGAAAACAACCTTATAGGAAACTCAGTTAATGGGGGACCAATTGCACTAAAATAAGTGACCTCTAGGTTTTAATGAAGCTAGCTCTTCATTTATTTAGGGGGTTGGAAAGGGAAAATGAAGAAAATATATAAGATAAAGTATAATCTAAGGTGATGCGCTAAGATGTAAGGAGGCATAGGAATATTCCCTTCAGATGAGATTTAAGGGTCCATTCAACAATATGCATGTCCAAAAATAACAAAAAGAATAGATGAAAAACCCAAGAAGTTCATCAAATAACATAATATAAATTCCATATGCATTCACTGAACAAGAATAGTTCAAGACATTATCTGAATCAAAAAATTTATATTGAAACTATAGAAGTCTTGTAGATAAAATACTCAGTAAAATAAACAACATAGTATAATTTCTTATCAATTTAACTACGAAAAAAAGAGGCCAAACAAATTAGCATATTATTTGAATCTTAATACAATAATTAAAAACAATGTAAAGGCCTACAATCTTTTTCACTTCTTTTTGTGATTTTTGAACCCTTTTTTAGTGATTTAAAGTAGTATATATAAATTCCTCCACCACTTGAAAGTGAATAATCAAAAAGACTCCCTAGGCATGGTCCATGCTTCGTGTCACAATGATTCTCAAAGACCGTTGCAATAGAAAAATTCTAAAACATGGTATTTAGTCGCCTCAAACAAAATACGCCCTCCGACAATGATGAATGTGGTCTACAAGCGAAAGCAGTAGAAATTTCTAGATGACACGCGTCACCCACCCAAAAAGTTAGTTACGACACATCACGTAGTGATGGGGCTTCACATTCATTCATCCTTCCCTCGTGATCAAAATCCTTGTGGAGAAGACACGTGTTGCATTGAATACATTAAGATTTGACTGTGAGGCCCACCCAAAAAGGTTCCCATGATAGGATGCAATGTGACACATAGGTGGAGCTCGAAGGAGAAATAAAGAAGAGAGGATCCCCAAAGGAACACACTACAAACACGTGGTTCAAGGATGGAGCTCGAAGGAGAAGCAAGGGAAGAAAACTTTCAAAGGCACGTACAACTGACACATGGCGTAAGCGGACGAAGGCACTACCATAATGAAGCCCAAAAATATAAATATGTGAAGTGCAGGCTAGGGCTGATGTAAAATCAACAATAACCACCCAAAGAGAGCTTAAGTATTTTAAAATTCACACTTAGTTCATTGTAAATATGGACTTGAGAGATGGAAAATTGTCGCTCTATAGTTTAGGACATAGAACAAGTTCTCTTCCCTTTTTATTCAAGGAAACCCTCGAGATCTCAATCCAAGGATGGAATGATGGAAAGAGATCTGAAATAGGGATCTGCTAGGGTCTAATTAAAGAATAAAATGGGGGTTCACCACCAAGAAAGGGTTTGGAAAGACAAGAAATGAATGTAACATACAAAGTACCATGCAAAACCTAACTAAATGACCTAGTAAATGAAACTGAATGTAGAAGAAAAGAATGAGAAAGTACAAAGGTTCACCTAGAACAATTATGAGGTCAAAAAAAGATTCAAAAACCTAAAATATTGCTATTTAATGCCCACTAGGACTCATATCCCATTTTGGGTCATTTAGTCCCAAACTAGGGTTTTTGTGCAAAAACTAGAATCTCACAGTAGTTGATCTAAATTCATTGAAATTTGGAAAATGTTTTGTAGTGGGACTCATACACCACAAGTGGTGTATCAGTCCCACTCTTCTTTTTCAGAGAGTTAAGACCTGAATCTTCTCTTCCTTCCACACTTTTCTTTCGCATCTGAAACCCTTATTTGCATCTTGTAGGTGACTTTCTATGAAGATAGAAACCTTGTGACAACTTGATAAATTTTCTCAACCTTGCAACCTAGTCTTCAAAGCATCTGCATGTCTCAAGACACCTAGATCTCTATTCACACATGTAGGGAGAGAGAAATACTAGTAGATCTCTAGGGTGTGCTCTATGAAACGTGAAATATGAAACATGCACAATGATACCTTGAATGATGTCTTGATATGTAAATCAATAATCTAACATGAGGTGGCCATGTAGAATGTAGATCTTGATCTTGAACTTTGATACGAAAAAAATTCTTGTAAATGGATCTTCAATGCTACATCACAACACTAGCTCAACATCATTCTTGATGCTTAATGACTTTGATATGATGATGGATCTTGAATTTCTGCAATAAATGATGAAGAATTATGCCCTTGAATGCATTAGAAATGCTCTTGTAAGCTCTCTTGATGCTCTTATGAAGTCTTGGAATGCTAAACTCTTGATTTCTTAGGATGATATCATGAATGATTAGTGAAATAATGATTTGAGGCCTTGTTTATATGGGAAATCAATCTAACTGACCATTTATTAGATCCCAGAAGATGACAAACATAAAATTTGACTTCAAAACCTTGATTTCCTAATCAATACCCTAAAAAGGGCCCAAATGGGACTACTGTGCTACTTATGGTGTATAGGTCCCATCTGGATTGGACTAATATTCCCAAGGTGGTGTATGGGTCCCACCAGGCCTTTTCAGGTGGATAAAATGTGATGGAGTTAATAAATTAAGTATATTTGATGTCTATGTTGGGATTTCTAATTCTAAATAAGCTTAAGGATGCATAATATAGAAGTCTTAGTCATTAATGATGAAACAATATAAATGGAAGAGGGCCTAAACTTAATGTGGAAAGTGTAAATAAATACACTCTTTTACAATATTAAATTACAAATTAGGTCTATTTATTTAAAAGGAAAGCAATCCAATGAAACGTGTCATTACTACAAACACTAGATCAAGGCAACATTAATTCCATTTTAATGTTAATCATTCCCAAATTATGTGAAATGCAAAGGTGTGACACTTTTCTACACTACATTTAGCCCCCACTTTAGTGAGAGGAGGAATTTGCTTCAAACTCACCCTGAAGTAGACATTCAAGAGGGGTCCAAGTGTACCATTGTGGATGGTCTAGGATGAAAAATATTAAGAGGATGGTCAAGAATGAGGATCCAAGATTGTATTATAAAACAACATAAGCACAAACAGACATGTACACAAGGTGTATGATATACAACATCAAGATACACAATCATGCAATGTCAAAGACATAAGGAAGAAAGAAAAATAAAATAAAAAAGAGGTGGATCAAGCTGGAACCTCTTGAAATGGAAATGGGGTATTAAGTGCTATCATATGGTTTAGGACATAGAGCACACCCACTTTCAAGCTATTCCATTCAAGGATAACCCTAGAGATGTCAATGCAAAGGAGAAAGAGATCTTGCAATAGGGTTGTCCTAGGGGTTGAATCTAAACTAATAAAGGTTTCACCACCAAATTAAGACTTGGAAAGATAATTGAAATGCAAATGCAACACTAAACACTAATTCAATACAATGACCTAGAAAATGACCTAAAAGTGTAAATGAAACAATACAAAAAGCTATAGAAAGGACTGTTTGCACCTAGAAATCTGTAGATGGTTAAATGGAGCTCTGATATGATAGAATTTTTTAATTTAATGCTGAGTGGGAATCATTCGCCAAGTTGGGAGAATCAATCCAAAATTTGGGTCTTTGTGCGGGAACATGAATATGCCAAATGGGTATTCAAAGCTGTAAAAATCTAAATTTGGACTAAAAATGGGACTCATTCACTAGAAGTGGTGAATCAATCCTATTAGGGTTTTCTAAAGCTTCAAAGTTTGATCTTTCTCTTTTCTATTTTCTTTATCGTTCCTGATTGATTTTTATATTTGAAACCTTGATTTGCAACCTATAGGTGTTCTCCAATGTTCTTCAAGAATTGATGACTACTTTGATAGCTTTATGCACTTGGAAAGTTTTATCCAATCTTGATCCTTAGGAAATATGCAACCTAGACCTACAAATCACATACAAAGGAGGGAAAAATGTTGTTGGGTTAGTGGATAGGAGTTTTCCTTGGTCAAACCCAGTTTTGGTAATTAAACCTTGAAATAGAATGAAATAGAAATGGAGAACATGATGAATGAACAAAATATGATGTTGCAACTCACCAAACCCTATCAATAAGACATTGAAAACATGTATGCAATTTCTCCAATGGATGTAGATCTTGAATCTTTCTTGAATAGGACTCATTTATTTGACGTGGTGAATGAGTACTAGATCACTAAATCTAGGCCACACAAGTTAAAAACACCTGAATTATGATTGGGTAATGATTTGTGTCAGGATTATCATTGAAAAGATGCATTAAATGAGGCTCATGGATCCAAAATAAGACCAATTAAAGCATAAGAAATCCCAATTATTAATGAAAACCCTAGAAAAGTGTGAAAGTGTGTTACAACACTTTACAACACTCTAAATAAGATAGGATTAAGGGTAAAAAGAGGTTTATTAGGTTTAGTTAATCTATAAAACCTTTGAAAAGCATGAAAGTGTGTTACAACACTTCACAATACTTTAGCAAGTTACCATTTAAATTCATTAGTTCACAAGGGCCCAAGATCTAATGTGGATGTGTTAAACACATTACAACACTAAATCAAGGAAGCATTAAGCCTAGTCTACAAGAAGGTCCCAAATAAGAAAGGGAAAAGTAGGAGGGATAATTTTTTTGTTGCCACATTTAGCCCCCACATTAGTGAGAGGATGAATTTGCTTCAAATTTACACTAAAATACATAAACACACATGAAAAGAGGTCCAATTTTACCAATGCCAATGAGATGGGATGAAAATGATCAAGAGGGGTGATCAAGCCCCTATGATCAAGATACCATGGCGAACCAATATAGATACAAAAGAATACACATGATAATGATATAAGAGCTACAACAAAGCAAAAGCATGCACTGTCAAAGACAGAAAATGGAACAAAATGAAAAAGAAAAAGGGCAGATCAAGCTTCTACCATTTTTCTAACATGATGTGGATAAGATCTAGGTTGTTTGTCCTAAAAATGCATACTCACTCTGAGGCAGTGGAACTTTAGGTTGTCCACTAGGTGAGAATTCCAAGAAGGTGGTCGAAGCATAGACTTATCACTGATATGCTCTCACACACACACTCAAGTGGCTAAGGGAAATTTATTCCCTTGTTTGACTTCCCATCAAACCATACCAAATTTATGCATCCTAATAACTTTGATAAGGTGCCATGGAAAATTTATTTTTGAGCTTCACGGGACAAGAAAAGCTTTGTATGCTTGAAGCTCATGAACAAACAAGATGGCTCTATAGGAATGCAAGTTGTATTATGCAAGGTGGCCATATAACTAAAAATTTCAAATACAATGAGGAATGTTCAAGGGAGTCTTTCTTAGTGCATGGGAGGTCTTAACTTAGGGAACATTGTGCCTAATGTCTCCAAGAGAGGAAAAGTAAATGAATAGAAAATTCACAACTTAGGGGATGCATTGTGTCACATAAAGCCACTAAGAGGAATGCAATATTCTAATATAGATGACTCTCTTGAAGGAAATCACACCCATTTTCATCCAAAAAGTGGAAAATGCATCGTATAAAGTAAGAAGACTGCACCATGAACCATGGAAAAAATAAAAATGCAAAAGGATAATGTCAATTTATACCCCTAGTTTAAAGAAATTGCTAAACACCATGCTTTGAGCAATTACTTTAAAGTAGAAAATGATAAATGCCAACAAGAAAAGGACATGAGATCTAACTTGGAAAGCCCTATGCCAAGTCATGTGTTTCCAAGTAAAGATACATCATGCAAAAGAAAAGGAAAAGAGAGGGTTTTCCCCCAAAAATGAAATTCCAAACACAAGGGATCTATGGATTTGGGGTTAATATGTTCTTGCTACAATGTTTTTAGACAGCTCAGAACTATCATCATTCCTCAAATACACATAGAACTAGAAGAATGACATAAATAAAGTGAAAACAAAGAAAGACCTTTTGGGTTGATATGGAAGAAACATGAATGTCTCGACAGCTTGTGTCATCCACAAAAGGAAAACACAAGACAAATGAAAATGATAAAGAAAAAGAAAAGGAAAATATTTTTGGGTCAACATGGAAGAGACATAAATGTCTCAACACCTTGGGTCATCTCCAAAAGGAAAACAAAAGACAAATGACAAAGATAAAAAGGATAAAAGGTGAAAGATTTACGACATAGAGAAAAATGAAGGTAAAAATAGAGGAATGCCACAAAGAGAGAGAGATACATCAAACAAAATGTTATGGGGGATCACATTATGCACATGTAATCACACAAAAGAGAATACAAAAGAAATAATGAAAAATACTAGTAAGGCACATGCGAGTCAACCTAAAGCAGTTCTTTTGCATCCCAATCTTAGTCGGTATAAATGGAAGGAAGAAAACTAGCCAAAGGGACAATGACACATGTATTACTAGGATGAGGCTATCAACTTCTTGCCCCCACTGAGTGCAAGGAAATAATGAGCTGAGGTAAGTAATGGGAAAGATCATGTAATGGTGAGAATTCAAGGTTTTACAACTATTACATGACAAGGCGTAGAAAGGATATGTTATGTAATCATTGGATAACAATTATCATTATCAAACTGATATTTACTCAAGATGATTTTGAATGTATGAAACTCATCAGTACTATGTCAAAGAGTTTTTTGGTATTGACAATGTGGAATATTTGCATCTTTATGATAAAGTATTAGCTTGTCTTTAAGTCCTTGGTTTAGAAGTATTTATAATTTTCTTTCACTTTCAGGTGGCGGACAAGGGAATTTTAGTTTCTTTAGTTTGTAGGGCCTCTTTCTCTTGCTAGATTCACCAACTTCTCTAGTTGAATTATAAGGAAAATAACCTGAGATGATCCTTTCATCCTTGTCATTGTTATGAATCATTGGTTGTTCTCTAGGAAGGATATCTATATCAAGAGGAGAATCTAAGATAACTGTACCATCACTATGAAGTTTTACATATTCTCTAGGAGCACTTATGTTGAGAGGGGGATCTTGATATCCTATACCTTTGGTTTATTTAATTGACATTTGTTCTAAGAGTTTATGAATTTATTGTTCACTTGTTGTATCACATCCTTATTTTCTCAAGATTTTGAATCCTTTTCCATATGTTTCTTCTAGATTTATGGGAGTTTATGTTACTTTTTTAAAATAGAATTGTTGAGTGTTTTATTGCTTGGAAGAACTAGGTTCACCTATTATAGGGAACTTAGGTTCAACTTTTGTTTCAATTTTAGGATATAAGTAGTTGAACATCTCAAGGGTGGTATTATAGGGGGTGTTGGTTGCTTCATTGATGGATAAAAGGATGTGTTAGCTTCAAGGATGTGAAGACAATAATTTAGGAACTAAGTCATGCTGCCATCATCTTCTCCAATGATGTCAACATCACAAGGACCTACATTAGGAGTTAAAAGATCATGAGTAAGTAAAATTTCATTTGGATCATTTCCAAAAGCACAACTTGACACATCCACTAAGTACTTCAAGGACATCCAAAGCCTACCAAATCACATATCCATGATGCAAATTTTAGATTCTACACTATGCAATAGTATGAGATGAAATGTTTTAGATGTAGTTTGGATTTTAATCAATGCACAAGATGAACTAATTTAAACTAGATGCAATGAATTGGATAAAATATAAAATATATAAATTGAAATAGAAAGATAATAACAATAAACAAAAGCTCAGAAATAATGTTTTAAATGCCATAAATTGTAGTGTAGAATATGCATAGGGCCTGATTCACCCAAGGTAGTGAATGAGTCGCAGTAGGGATATTCTTCAAAATTTTCAAGAATTTTTAATTGATTTTTATGTTTTTTATGTTGTATGATCTATATTCTAAGTGAAAATGTAGATTTTGTATGAATTCCAATGAAATGAGATGCAAAAATGCAAGCTATATGACCTTTCACTAATACAAGATTAGAAACTCTAGAATGCCAGTTAACTAACATAAATTATAATGCAATGTTAACGCATGCCAACTCTAGGATGATGATGCACTCTAAATTAGAATTATGATGTTCTAAATACAAGTTCACCAAAATCGAACCTCTAAAAATGAAAATGGGGTATGAAGTGCTATCATATAGTTTAGGACTGAGACCACACCCACTTTCAAGCTATTCCATTCAAGGATAACCCTAGAGATCTCAATGATAAGGAGAAAGAGATCTTGCAATAGGGTTGTCCTAGGGGCTAAATGTAAACTAATAAGGGGTTCACTACCAAGTTAAGAATTGGAAAGATGAATTAAATGCAAGATACAATAGGGTATGTGTAGGATCATGATGGGCCAAAAAGTGGCAATATGATGGGTATGTGGCTGATGACTTTTTCTTACCCAAAATTGATGAAACAAAAAGGGGTTTTAAAGGAGATTCTCAACTTTCCACCATTATAAATTATACTTTACTTTGAATTTAATAAGTAATTATTATTAATTTTCTATTCAAATTATGACTAAAGTCCTAATTGATAGATCGATCAAAATGTCTATAGGCGTCTTCAATGATATCATATTTTTAACCAAAACACATGTACATTCTATGATTCACATAATCTAGGATTAAAAAATAAAAATGAAATTTCGGCCAGTTTTCACCTCAAGTTAAAGTGGTTAGACACAAGCTATATTTATTCAAATTTGTAATAAAAATCTATAATTAATTATTTAATCAAAAAATTACAAAAAAATATGCATCATATTGGGACATGAGTCTCTACTTATATCTAAATCTTATAAAAATAATTATCATTTTATTGTGGTTAGGTATTTATTGCATACCTATTTATTTTTTCCTTGAAATTTAAGTACTACTACATTGAAATTTTCTAAATTCTCACCAAATAGATTTTTTTTTTTTTTTTTTTTTAAACCTAGTAGTTTAGAAACTACATTCAATTTGATACATATTCTATTCTTACATATTTTTAAAATAATATAGATAACTTATTCAAAATTTTATGTCAAGTTGCCTAACTCTGATTTTTCTATTTTTTTTGCCACTTAAGGGCCTATTTTTTCCATGATGATCCTGCACATACCCAACACTAAAACCTAATTTAATGTAATGAACTAGAAAATGACCTAGAAATGTAAATGAAACAACACATAAATCTATAGAAAGGACTGTGTGCACCTAGAAATCTAGAGATGGTTGAATGGAGCTCTGAAATGATTGAAATTCTAACTTTAATGTTGAGTGGGACTCATTTTCCAAGCTAGGAAAATTAGTACAAAATTTGAGTTTCTATGTAGGAACATGAATCTGCCAAATGGGTATCCGAATCTGCAAAAATATGAATTTTGACTGAAACTGGGACTCATTCGCCAAAAGTGGTGAATCAGTCTAGTTAGGGTATTCTGAAGCTTCAAAGTTTGATCTTGCTCTTTTATGTCTGCTTTGTCCTTCTTGATTGATTTTTGGATCTGAAGCCCTTATTCACAACCTATAGGTGTTCTCCAATGTTCTCCAAGGCTTGATGACAACTTTCACAACTTTATGCACTTGGCAACTTTTCTTCAATCTTGCTCAGGAAATTTGCAACCTAGAACTACAAATCACACACAAAGGAGAGGGGAAAATTTTGTTGGGTTAGTGGATAGGGGTTTAACTTAGTCAAACCCCATTTTGGTAATCAAACCTTGAAATAGAATGAAATAGAAATGGAGAATGATGAATGAACAAAATATGATGTTGCAACTCACCAAGCCCTATTGATAAGATGTTGCAAACATGTATGCAATGGATCCAATAGATGTAGATCTTGAATCTTGCTTGAATAGGATGGATCTCGAATGAAGTGCTAGCTTGAATCATGAAACAATATATCACAATTGTTAGCTCCAAAAAAAACATGATGCATGAACTATGTGACATGTTGATTGATGCTTGAATGTTGCTCTAAAATGCTTGATAATATTCCCTTGAATACTATTGAATGTTTTAAATGTACACCTTTACCTAGAACTCAAAATCATGACAAGTATAATAATTGAATTTTGGGGTGATCTCTTGAATGCTTAGGTGAAAATGAGTGAAAGAACTTGTATCATACTCATCGGCAAGAATTACCAAAATAGCAACACTACAAGCCAACATCAGATTCTTAGGAGTGATGTTATTGCTAAGAATTTGAATTAATTTTATCTTGAAAACCACAGACTACTCCTCGCCCATGGTGGCGAAATGAGTTCACCTGTGCATAATTTTTGGGACCATCTTTAAAAATGTTTAGAAAGCAAACCAAGTTCGACCCAAACCATATAGTGGGAATCATTCACCAACATATTAATGAGTCCCAAACTTCAAACTGGCCACACAAACTGGAACACCAATTATGATTAGTAATGATTGTAAGAGATTGTCCAGAAAGATGCATTAAATGAGGCTTTTGGATGCTAAATAGGGTCAATTAAAGCATAAGAATGCCCAATTGTTAATGAAAACCCTAGAAAAGTGTGAAAGCATGTTACAACACTTTACAACACTCTAAATAAGGAAGGATGAAGGTTAAAAAGAGGTTTATTAGGTTTAGTTAATTAATAAACTTAGAAAGTGCGAAAGCATACCACACATTAGCAAGGTATCATTTAATTTCATTACTTCACAAGGTCCCAAGATCTAATGTAGATGTGTTAAACAAACTACAACACTAAAATGACTCATGGAGGACTAAGATGTCCTAGGTGGCGTCTTAGTCCCAAACCATGAAACTTGGGGCACATACACTAAAAATAGACCTTTTTTAGTTGGTTTCAAAATTAGGGTCTCAAGACCCATTGAGGAAAAAGATGCCCTAGGTGGCATTTTAGTCCCAATCCACAAATCAGGGAAACACAGATAGAAACATTAAATGATCATTTATCCATTGATGATTGCCGAGATTTTCCATAAAAATATATAGTTTATTAGGCTTTTGGATGCAAAATAGGACCAATTAAGCCATAAAGAAGCGTAAATAAAGCAAGGCGAGACTCAGAAAGTGTACAAATGTAAAGGTATGCATTTTACTACACTAAATTTTCCCCCTACTTTAGTGAGAGGATGAATTTGCTTCAAACTCACACTAAGGTAGCCAACCATACAATCAAGAAGGGTTCAAATGTACAAATGCTAGTAAGATAGGATGACAACGATCAAGCAGGATGAGATCAAGCCCCTAGGTTGAGATCCTATGGAAAACCAACATAAGCACAAAGGAACACACATGTAGATGATATATGAAGCCATAATTAGATCACCAACATACACCATCAAGGATAGAAAAAAAGAAAAGGAAAAAGAAAAAGAAATTTAAATGTAATAGATCAAGCCTCGACTAGCTATCCAATGTGATGGACTGGGTCTAGGTTGAAAGAGGTTTGCAATTCAAACATGCTATCCATTATGCAAACAAAACACATACTCACAAGGGCTAGTGGTAGCTAGGTGTCTACTAGGTGAGTCCTAGGAAATCCATATCAAAGTCATACCCCCATGACTATGATAGGGAAAAAAAGAAAAATGCATACTCACAAGGGCTAGCGAAGCTAGGTGTCCACTAAGTGAGCCCTAGGAAGTCCATATCAAAGCCATAACCACATGACTATGATAGGGACTAAAAGAAAAATGAAACAAGAGAGAGGGATGTTTGAGGGGATTTTTCTGAGTTCGTGCAAGGTATCTTCTTAAGGAACATTGTGCTTAATGTTTCCAAGAGAGGGAAAGTCAAAGAAATATCAGGCTCTTAGAGGAAATCAAACCCAATGACACCACCAAGAAAATGACACATTGCAAGAAGAAAGAAAATCACACAATGAAACATGAGTTTCAATGTATGCCCACACTTTAAAGTGGTTGCTAACACCATGTTGTGAGATATTGCTTTAAATTAGAAGAAGACATAAGATCTTATTCAAAAATCCCTATTGCAAGTCATATGTTTTTTATAAGCTATGTGATGCAATAGGATGGAAGGGTTGTTGAGTACCTCACATGTGAGCCAACTTAAGGCATGTTGTCCACATCCCAACCTTGCTCTTATATGTACATGAAAGGTGGTCAACTAGCCAAAAGAGGAAACGATAGGTGACATACGAGGAGAATTCTATCTACCCCTTTCCCCCACTTAGTGCAAGACAAGGGTAAGCTGAAATGAAAAGAGGAACTAGGTGATTCAACCCAAGGGAGAGCACCCTAGTCCTTAAGATGTTGAATTTTTTTATTTAAAGCCTTGTATTAATTAGTAGAATGACCATTAAATCTATGATATGTGAAAAATGAACTCTTGTAGTATAATTTCTTTCATGTTCATGGAGGGAGAGAAATCAGACGATCTTGGAGGAGTCTCGTCAAGATACTCTCTTGGTAAAAAGTGGAGGATGTTGCTTTACTTAAAAGATATCTCTCTCTCATTTTTCCTAAGGTGTGGTACCTATATTACGATTATTTAGATTGTGATATTATGTCTTCCCTTTAGAGAGGGTGTAAAATCTAACAAAATCAAATCATTAGTGCTTTGTGAGATGACAATGACATTAAGTGAAGGTTTATTTGTTTTCTCCATTTCTTTCAAAGGATAATAATCAAGACCACTAGTGTGTATCATTTAGGATGCACCACTATTAAAGTCAGCTTAGAAGGATGTTTTGTGATAGTGTTGATATTAAGTGAAGGCTTGTTTGTGTCTTTTGAGTGACAATAACCAAGAGGTATGTGTAGGATCATGATGGGCCAAAAAGTGGTGATATGATGGGTATGTGTAGGGTATGTGGCTGACCACTTTTTTTTTACGAAAATAGATGAAACAAAAATGGTTTTTAAAGGAGATTCTCAAATTTCCAACAATATAAATTATTCTTACTTTGAATTTAATAAATAATTATTATTCATTTTCTATTTGAATTACAACTAAAGTGTCCTGATTGATAGGTTTATTGAAAAACATCTATAGCTTTCAATTTATGGTATCACATTTTTTGAATCTGAAATATGTGTCAAATTTATGCTTTTATACTATAAGATTTAAAAAAATGAATTTCATGAAGTTTTGACCAAGTTAAGTGGTAAGAGATATGAGTTTTATACTTTTTTATAAATTATAATAAAAATTCATAATTGATTGTTTACTTGGAAAAATTACAAAAAAGTATGCATCACATCGAGAAACAAGTCCTCTACTTATATCTAAAATCTTATAAAAAATATTATCATTTTATTGTGGTTAGGTGGTCAGATAAACACCTACTTATTTTTTTCCTAAAATTTAATACTACTGCATTGAAATTTCAAGTTTTCACCAAATAGATTTTTATTTTTTAAAAATAAACCTAGTAGTTTAGAAACTGCATTCAAATTGCTACAGATTCTATTCTTACATATTTTTGAAATAATCTAGATAACTTATTCAAATTTTTACGTCAAGTTGCCTAACTTTGATTATTTTGCCACTTAAGGTCCCCCTTTTCCCATGATGATCCTACACATACCCAAGACCACTAGTCTTTTCTTGTGTGTGAGGCTCTATAGGGACACAATTACCTTGTTCTCTAGCACCACATCCTTTTCCACTATATTCAAGTTGTTTCATAAGCTCATAACCTTTTTCATAAAGCTTTTTCATTTATTTTGGATTTGGTGGTTGCTCATTGTTAAGTTCATCAAGGTTTGTTGTGTAATTTGTTGTCTTATATTCTAAAGTGGTTGAGGTAGATGCTTTCGAAGGATCATCCAAATTTTGTGTTGACATTATCACTTTTTACATATCACAGTTCTTTATTATGATCTTCAGTTGCCCATCAAAGCTAGGTGTGAAATCAAAGGAACCCCAATAATCATCTAGTAGCTTCATGCCTTCTTCAATGTGTTTTTCTTTTTATTTTTGTTGCACAGGTTAGACTTGTGTAGTTGGTGTCAATGTTTTCAAGGGATTTTCCTTATTTTTCTCAATTTTTAGACAACTATATGGTTCAAGATCAACTTTGATTGTATAAAATTTGTTATTGTAGACATATTTCATGATATGATGAAGGGTAGAGGGCACAACATGCATCTCATGAATCCATGGTCTGTCAAAAAGGAGATTGTATGAAAGATCATCAGGCATAGCATGGATCAAGGTTGTAATGTAACTTTGTCAACTTTAATAGGTAATGTGATCACTCCAACTGGCCATTTTCTCATGTTATCAAAGCCATTAATAGATAAAGAGGCATGTTGGATTTTAGATTTATCAACACCAAGATTAAGCAAAAGGTTCACACTACACACATGTAAGGCTAAGCCATTGTCCACAAGGGTTTGTTTTATCCAGGTTTTGTATTGTATTGA
The DNA here is from genome assembly GCA_007258455.2 of Sequoia sempervirens. NCBI lineage: Eukaryota > Viridiplantae > Streptophyta > Pinopsida > Cupressales > Cupressaceae > Sequoia > Sequoia sempervirens. Next base: position 24,635 of record VDFB02083991.1, on the reverse strand, counting down.
GCTATCATCATGAAAGGATCATATTTTTTTTGCACTTCAAAAGTAGGGAGCTCACTTTGGTGGAAAACAATATTAGAATTCATTCCTTGAATCATGGTTTCTATGAATTCAGGTTTGTACTAGAGGGAACCACAACTTGTTGCAAGATTGTTTGAAGCATAGTGTGATAATTAGGTGAATTCTGATTTAAGTTCCATAGGGATATCTTTATAGGAGTATTCTTAATTTGTTCAAAAATATCATACTCCTTTCCACTTTGTGAAGGAGAACGAGGGGCACTAGGCAAGATAGGATTAGGAAATGGGAGGGATGTTGAAGGTGTTTTTATTGGTTACAAATTGTTCCTAGTATTGTACATTTGAGAAATGGTATTGTAACTCAATTATTGTGAAACATTCTTCTTGGGTGGTTCAAGGATAAGGATGGGTTTGTTTTGAATGTGAGGTTTTTGAGAGGGAAGATAAAGGATAAGTTTAGGATCAAGAGAGTACTCCAAGGGGTATCTAATGTTCATAACCTTAGAAGTATTATCATTATTTTTATGATCTCTTAGTGAGGAGTCTAATGTTAGTTCATCATCTTCATTTAAGAAATTACTATTGTCAATGTTCTCATTTGCTTCCACTATTATTTCTTACCTAATTGGATATTTTCTAGGAGAACTACGAACCAAATGAACATTCATGGCATTCAAGGGTTCGTTCTTCTAAAATGATTTCATCATATGTAAGGGAGTTATCAATGGTTGATTTGTCTTGTTCATCAATAGTGGGGATATTAGGATAAGGATCTATTTGATTTTCCTTTTTCTCTAAGGTCTCATTCTCTTGTGCTATACCATCTTCCCTAGTAGGAGATATTTTAGGAGAGATGCAAACAAAAGGTTCATCACTCTCCATTATTATGTCATGTAAAGTAACTTCATCACTAATAGGGGAAGCATCAAGAGAAGGACTACTATAATTTTCATGATTATGAATGGTTAAATGCTTTTGTTCAAATAGGTTTTTCCAAATGTTAGGGACATTAGGAAGGAGAGAGTTAAGGTTATCACTTTCAATCTATATGTCTTCCTGACAAATGTGATTTTCATGATTGTTCACAATTGTATCCTCTTTTACAAAATCCTTCTTGCAATTAGGGGAGGTGTTGAGAGATGGATTTGGGGTAAAAAAAAGTGGTGAAAATGATCTCATCTTCTTGTTTTCTAATGTCTTCCAAAGGGGAGGATGATAGGGACAATCAAGACTCTCAATGCTTGTAACTTCCTTCACCAAGATAGCTTCATTTCTAATAGGAGAGGTGTCAGGAGAAGAACAAGTATGATTGTTATGATTGTCGACACTACCTTACTCACCAATGGGAAATGTAATATTAAGGATTGTGTCAATGGTTTGATCTACTTGCTCTAGGATGTTCTCATAACTATGAAAGATAGTAGAAGGATGACTAACATGTTTCTTAATGACCTCATTGTTGTATTCTAAATGGAACTCATAAGAAGGGATGTTGTACTTATGCAATCCATTTGTAACCATGTATCAAAGACACATCTCTTGAAAGATAGCATGTTATTATGGAAAAGTAAAGAAAGTGCAATGCAATGACCTGAAGTGAAATGTTTAAATGAAATTTTCAGATTGGAAACAATGTAATTTGCTAATTACAATATGCAATGATCTGAAATATGAGATGTTGTAAATGAAAATTTGAAATGGAGCTATGCATGAAATGAAGTACTTTAAACTAGATTTAGTGAAATTCATGTAGCAGAAAGTCAATCCATTGAAACAAACAACCAATACTAGAAAATGGAAGCACATAAATGCTAATTCAGATCCTAAAAACTGCAATATGAAATTCCATAGGGACTAAGATGCCAGGGAGGGTTTCTTAGTCCTCCTGATGAAATTTGAAGGTTTCAAAAGCTGAAATAGATAGAAAATCACTCAGACAGGGTATTACAACAAAAAACTAGAGAGGGACTAAGATTCCACCAAGGGAGTTTTAGTCCTAGTAAGGGTTTTTAAAAGAAAATAAAAAAATTATGGGTTGATAATAGTGTTCCTAGGTTGCCTACCTAGGGACCTCAATGTTTGGAAACAAAACATTGTGCAAATGAATGTAAGAAAAAGTCACTAGTGATAAGCAATTGGATTCAAAAGTGAATGCAATTTTTTTCAATTGTGAATGTAATAATAATGTTCCTAAATGCAATTAGGATCTGATGAACAATGATATTTTCAGTTTTTGTTTGAAATGAAATGATGCAAGAAAGAAAAAATGCAACCTATATGCACTTTCACTAATGTAAATATAAGAAACCTTAGATACAATTTCACTAATGCAAGATGCAATGCAAGAATGAATGAAATCTAGATTTAATGGACTCTAAATCAGAAATGAATGCTTAAAATTCTCCTTCACCAAAATGATTGATGAAAAAATGGATATCTATAAATATCACTCTTTTTCCAACCAAATCACTCAAGGATGTCCTAGGAACTCGTCCCAAATTGGATTGACTATCCACCTCACAAGGTGAGTCAATCTTCAACAAGGAGGACCTAGGAGGGGGCTTTTCAACTTTAAGGGGTTCACCACCAAGTATTGACTTGGAAATGAAAATGTTGGAAAACACAATGTGATACACAAATGAATGCTAAACAAAATGCAATAGTAAACTATGAAACTGGAAATGTGCACCTAGGAAGTCTAGAGATGTCGTGAGGATTCTAGAAATATAAAGAGGCTTCCAAAAAGTGCTATGGAGGACTGACATCTAGGATGGCATATTATTCCCATTGCTATTTTTTCGGGGCAGATTCGAAGTCTTCAAATGTCAGAACTAGATCTGAAGGAATTTATGAAAAATGTGCTTAGGGGGACTAAGATGCCCAAGGTGGCATATTAGTCTTGTTATGAATTTCTAAAAACTATAAATGTGTTCCTCAACTCCAAGGTTTGCACTTGCTTCCTTTCTTATCTCAAGTTTTGAAACTTTTGGATTTAGCCTGTAGATGAGTTTCCATGAGGATGACAAGTTTGTAATGCAACTTTGCAACTTTTACAACTTTGCACTCTAAGTGATCTTCAATACTTCAACCTAGATCTAAAATCACAAATATGCAAGATGGGAAAAACTTGTTGTTTTTAAATGAATGGGGGTTTTCCTTGGTCAAACCCCTTGTTGGTAATTAAATCTTCAAATGAAATAGAAATAAAAAAGGAAATGGTGAATGAATAACATGCAATGCTCCAACGCACCAAACCCTTGTAAAGTATGCAAACTTCTATGCAATGGCTACAAAGGATATGGATCTTGAACCAAAGGAATGATCTTGAATTGTTGTGATTGAATCAAAACCCTGCATCACAAATGTTAGCACAACAACACACATGATGCAAGAAGCTCTTTGATATGATATTTCAATCTTGATGTTGGCTCCAAATGCTTGATAGATCTACTCTTGAATGCTCTTGTGAACTTAATTATGCTATGATGAATGCTCTCACAAAAGACTTGGATTGAAATGAATGAATGAACCTTGTATTTATACTTATCTATTCTTAATATCCCAAAACTACATCACACCAAGCCGAAATATGAACTCATTAAGTAAAGGAGGCTAAATCCCACCAGAATTTGAAATTAAATCTCGAAAATGACTCAAGGAAGACTAAGATGCCCTAGGTGGCCTCTTAGTCCCAAGCCACAAAACTTGGGGCATAGACACCAAAAAGGGACATATTTAGGTGGTTTCAAAATTAGGGTCCCAAGACCCATGGAGGACAAAGATGCCCTAGGTGGCATTTTAGTCCCAATCCACAAATCAGGGACACATAGACAAAACATTAAATGATAATTTATATATTGATGATTTTAGGGATTTTCCATAAAAATATATAGTTTATTAGGATTGTGGATGAAAAATAGGACCAATTAATACATAAATAAGCATAAATAAAGCAAGGTGGGCCCAAACAAGGGTGAAAATGCAAGGGTATTCATTTTACTAGATTACAATGGAATTTTTAAAATTGGAAGAGGTTAAGAAACTTGTATTCATGGGATGCTTAGAGTTAATTATCAAACAAACTAGGACATAGGAATAAAATGGAAATCCACCATAATTGGTTGGTTGAATTTCATTTTTTATGGCTTAGATAAGGGTAATATAGTTTTCTCAAGTGTGGGATGCATCTTATGTGATGTGAAGGGTAACCTGGTCACAAATGAATTTAAGATATTAAAAAATGATATGAGAAATGAAGTTAAGGTTTGATCTCTTTAACTTAGCATGCAAGTATATAAGTTTTACAAAGTCAAAAAAGTTTAAATTGAAGGTGACTTGATGATTAAAATAAACTCCATTATGAAGAAAGGGTATAAAAACTAAAAAAATTAGGATCATCGTAAAGGTCGTATGGTTTCTCTTTAGTTCCTTAGCTAGCTACTCAACTTAACATTGGCGATCTCACAATACTGGTTTACAATTTTTGGCCAAACTAAACATTGGATTGGTTTCTTTTAACTAAATCTTCACTTTCGAGAACCTATAGTGGCTAAACTATGATGAATTTGAAGATGATGCAAACTAGTGATCATAATTTTTGGAATCAGATTGCACTTCTTTTTCCATCTCCCTTGAAAATGAATTTTTAACTGTAAACACCATTTTAAAAGAGTCATGTTACTAGCTAGCACATAACTTTTTTTCTATGAAGGATAAAATTCTTTGTTTTTGGAATTTAGATTCATAACTATGTTATCTAGTGCATGGATTTGGTTTCATAGAACTTCATTGAATATTTTTTTCTTAATTAAGTTTCAAAGTTAAACTAGTTACAATTTAGACATGATTTATTGGCTAAAACATAATTTTCTTGTATGTATCAAAATTCAATTTTTCTTTTTTGTTGGATCAAGGACATCAATATCTAGTGCATAGATTTTTTTTAGAATTTTTTTTGATAATTTTCCATTTTTCCACTTGTAAAACACAGAGCTTGATTTTTGATGAAAAACCTACATTCACAAGAAAAAAAATAAATATAATAATCAAAATTAAATTTATCTAAAATTATACTTTTTGGGAAGCTTATAATAAGGACTACATACTCACAAAAAAAAAAAATTATATGAATTCATTTGATCCCACAAAAGGTAAATCAAAAGCAGTTTTTATTAGCATTTTGATCAATATAAAGTAGACTCTATTATAGGTAAGGTTTAAAACTAGTGGGGTTCTATCAAATGGGGTTTCATTTATGGTGGTTTGATCAAACCCTCTTCAATTGGAATCCTTTAAATAGAAAATGTCAAGGCTTAAATCATTATAATTTCTAAAAATGTGGGATTTTCACAAAAAATAGGATCTCCCAAAAAGTCTAAACCTGTATTGTGGGATCACCCACATGTATATCTAGAACTGAACAATGAGGAATATTTCCTTGAAAACTTAAAAACTAGAAAATAAGAGGAACATATTATACAAAACCAAGTAGCCACATGAGAATCTTTAGAATTATTTACTAAAACTTAAATAAACATATAATAAATTTTTAATAATATCCATTACTCATTTCATTTGTTAATTTTTTCCCTCAATATTTGGTTTCAAGAAAAATATTTCCATAAATGGGCGCATAAGGTAACACTAATTAAATTTGGTTTTGGAATACTATTCTATGTTAATACATATTCTCTTTTGATCGAGTAGTAATTGTACAAGAGATAATTCATATAAAATGGGGGGTATCAAATGGTTCAGATAACTTTAAAGAGACTGAAGTTCTATAATTTAGCATTCATCTCCCTAAAAATATCTAAAAAATAGATAGAAAAGTGTTAGTGTGTTAAGTTTTTAATTAGGTTAATCATCCACGTGGTCTTTCCCATGTGGGTAGTGTTTCCACCCATCATTTTTTTACTTTCCTTTATAAGGCACCATTGTATATTATGTAAAATATCTAATTTCCTATTTTCATTTTTAGGTGAAATAGCCTAGTTTTCTTCTCTCTACTTTTGTGAAAGTTTATTATAAAAATGATTTTCCTAGGATATTTTCTCTAACATGGTATTAGAGCCATCCAATCTACAAATCCTTCCTTGAGAGTTTTAATCAAATATTTTTGAGATCATTTGGTTGTTGGTGATTATTTGGCATTTGAAATTTGCTAAATTTCAAAATTGCCTCATTCCTAATATTCTTCTCTCCTATTGCTAGCGATTGGAATTATTAGAACATGTTTTTTTTTGGGTGTAATTCTCTATTTGGTTGAGCCTTGATTTGATTTATTTGCTGCATTTTGAGAGGGGTCCACTTGTCTATCTTATTGGTGTTCCTTCACTTGACATGCTGTTATTTTTCCTTGAAGGCTGATTCCCCTTTGCTAAGGTGTTTTTGCATCTATGCTTTGTGATTCGTGACTACTGCTAAATGTCATTGGAGGCTTCAAAAACCTTCAACAGGACTGACTTAATCCTTCTTGAGGCCATTTTTTATTGTTGTTGTGGGGGTTTCTAGAAGGGATTGTGGAATGAATTTTCTCTATGAAGGGCCACATTTTTATTCTCTTGTTGGAGGCATGTTCATTTCAGGCATATAATCCATTCTAAGCTTCCCATTTGAAGTGATTTGAAAAGGGCAATTAGGAGCATCATTTTTTTGTCATGAGGTGTGAAGTGATTTTGAGAGATTCAACCTCATTGGCATGATTTTTTAATCAAACTTTATATTTTATAAATTTTGCAACAAAATATCTATTTTGGGTTTCACTATTGTGCAACCCAAGGAGGTGGGCCCAAGTTGGCTTTGAATTTTTTTGGGGATTTTAATCCCACATTGGCAGCATGTAATTTTCTTTTTCTATTTGAATAGCACTAGTGTGTGATTACTTGGTGTGAGAAAGACTCATAGAGGATCATTGTGTGTGTTGAGTGGAGGCTTGAAAATTAATTTGGTGCAAGATTTTGTTGCTACAAACAAACAATAAGGTGCATTAATTTTTTTTTTCCAATTCAAAAAATCAGCTTTTTGTTTGAAGTATTTTTGGAAAGTGGTGAAATTTAATTTGAAGAGGCTACAATTGGTTGATTTATTTTGGAGGTTTTAGTCAATTTGGTGTAATTTTACTTTCAGTTCAAATTTCATCATGGCTACTCCTAAATCCATTGAATTTTTAACTCACCATAATTACCATACATGGAAAATGAAAATGCGTAGGTTGCTTCAGTCTCAAGGTCTATTGTCCACACTCAGTAATATCCAACCCACTCTTACCAAGGAACTTGAAATATTTTCCTATAGAAATAAGTGTGACTAAGCTATGGGTTTGATGAAATTGAATGTTTTTTATAGTCTCCTCTTTCATATTGATGAGTTGGATACACCCAAGGAGATATGGGATAAGTTACATAACATGTTTTGTCAGGTTAGTGAGTTTCCTATCCTACAACTTGAGGTTGAATTAACTACTCTTACCCCTGAATCATTTCCTTCCATTCATGACTTTCTAGTGAAATTCAAATCTTTAAGGTCACAATTAGTGGGATGTGGGAAGAGAAAAAATGATAAGGAGTCCATATTTTTGCCACTGTCTAAGTTGAGAGACCCATTTATTGTGTTTTTTTACATTTTTCCCCATAATGGATGCCTTGGGTAGTGCATTCCAAATGCCTTCTTTTGAGACTTTTTGTGACTAGTTGACAAGGGAGAAAGCCAAACTTGTCTAGTTAGAGGGCATCCCTACAAATCATGCATTGGTTGCACAAGAATCTCAGAGAAAAGGGAAGAAGAAATCTAAACCTAAGACAAAGTCAAATGAGACTTCCACCTCTTTGAAAGAGGACAAGCCCAAGAAGAGGAAATTTAGTTGTGTATATTTCAAAAAGAAAGGGTATAATGAGCACCATTGTTATATGAAGAAGAATGATGAGCTCACACACCTTCTTAAAAAAAAAACATTCCATTTCCCTCATCTGTAACTCATCCTTCTATAGCCTTTGCATCTTCATCTCCATCATCAACCAATCCTACACAGTCTGGAAAATCAAGGTTTGCAAGTGGTAAAGAAGATAAACACTACATGGGTAAGGGACATGCATTGGTGACTTATGTAGTTCATTCTAATCATGATAGATGGTTTTTAGATTTAAGAGAATCTCACCAAATGGCTTCTAGTCCCTATCCTTTTGTGGTCTTCATCCTACTAACACTTCCAAACTTTTGTTGGGAGATAATAAGCTTTTGGATGTTGCGGGGGTAGGAAATGTTGAGATAGGTGATGGCTATTATAGGGATGTAGTGTGTATACCTAAGTTGAAAAAAATGTATTTTTTTTCCATCTATTAGATCACCCATGGTGAGGTATTGAAGACTGTGTAATTCACTGTAGACTCTATTTTCATTAGAGAGGTTGGTACTAGAAAAATCATTGTAGTCGGTAATGTTGATCACAAGTCTCATTTGGATATCTTCTCTTACTTTGTTGATGATGATGACTATGTTCCTCGCACTCCTCTTGCTAGTGTTGGTAGCAATTTCTCTGGAGGGATTGGTCGATTGAATTTTGGATTTCTTTAGACTCATATTGATATATCTCATGTTTCTTAAGAAGTTGGGTTTCTAGAATAGTAGGATATTTTTGATCCCTCAGATCTTGTTTTATTGGACTAGTATTTGGCAGACATCTTAGATTTGTTTGTGGAGTCTCATCTTGTATATTTGGGAGATATATTTTAGGGAATTTCTCTCCTCTTTGATGAAAGTTTCATCATGGTAGATGATACATCTGGATTGTCCTTGGAGGTTGGCATTGTTGAGCCTTCACTTTCATTTGATTCATCACATTTCTTGCTTGGTTTTTATCATGATTATGTGGTAGATTATTCTATTTGGATATTTCCTTCCTCTTTTTAGTTGGATATGGAGTAGCTTCTTCATTAATAGGTGGACATGTTTCTTCCTAAGGGGAGAGGAGTTCCTTGTAGGCATTGGATCATCTTTTGTTTTCAAGCATATTTCATTAGCATTGGAGCTTCTTCATTATGTGGAGGATATGTTATCTCCTTTTCTCCTTCCTATGGGGGAATCATTGATTATATATACATAATGTATGTAGTCCTTGTGGGGTGCGATTGAATCCTCCATCCATGCATCTTGTTTTGTATTTTATTTTCTCTCTTTTGTAGAGGGGTTTTCTCCCACAAGGTTTTTCTCCTTTTCTCCGCTTGTGAGAGATTGTATTGTAAATGGGTACCTAATATGTGTTGGATGTTATGGATGTGTTGCTGATATGTGGTTGTCATTGATGTCACCACTATTAGAATTTGGTGTATTACAAGTTGTATATGTTGAGGATATTGAGAAATTTGTAAAAGAAAGTGTTCCAGGTTTCCAGTGGAACTATGTAAGTCATGAAGGCATCTTGTTCTTTACGTTGAAGTTAATATGTTGTGGATTAAAGGGTTTTATATTGAGTGTATCTAGATCATCCACCATAATTTTTAGAGACCCGCACATAAATTTGGTCATCTTGCAGTCTAACAATGTTTCTATGATCTTTTTCAGTGTTCCTAAGTGAAGTTTGTGTAATTTTGGAAATATCAGTTGTAGTAGATGTTTCACTATTGTTTCTTGGTACTCTTGGATGTTTCTAGATCATGCTCTATCTTTGTGGTACATCCACATTGATCGGTGTGCTCGTGGTCAAAAATGTTTCCTACATATGTTCAATTTTTCTTGTTCTTGGCTGACATGTTGGTGGTAGTGTGTTGTGGATCTTTGAGGAGGAATTAATTGACGTATTTTTGTGTTGGAGTTGTGAATTTGGGTTGCCACTATGTTATGGTCGACCTTAGAGGATTTTCTTTGAAAATTTATTTGTAAATTTGGGTTGACATTGAAAATATGTTTTATTTTCCTGGCTGACTAAAGTTGTTGATGAAATCTCATGTATTAGATATATAAGAGTGATTGTTTCATCGGTGTAGTGTGTGTAATAGGTGATTCATGTGTTGGGTGTGCTCTTATGTGTGTATGTGAGAATATCACTCAATTGTAGAGTAGAGTGTGAAGAAGATCGAGCAAAGTGTGAAGTATTTAGTGAAGGATTTTTTTGTGCTTAATTAGAACTATAATCAGGCTTGTGCATAAGCTATTTTCTTAGGTCATACCCTCTGTATTTTAATCCTATTCTGTATTGTTGGGTAGCGAGCCCCTTCTATAATTGAGCAGTGAGCTCTAGTTAGTGTGATTGAATCCATGTGCATTCCCCTTTATTGATTTATTTATACATTTAACAAGGTATAATATTGTGGACTAACATCCATTGTTGTTTTCCCCTAATAGGGTTTCCACGTAAAAAATATTGGTGTTCTCTATCTCTTTGATATGTTAATTGTTTATGGTTAAATTTCTTATTCATGAGATGTGAGATTAAGTTAAGTAAAGTTTGAAAAGTTTATTATTTTGTGACAACTGATTCACCCCCCTCTCAGTTGTTTGTCCTTTCCTTCCAACAATTGGTATTAGAGCAGGTTCCTTTGAAGAAGTCTAAAAGCTTGAGGTGTTCTGAGATGACAACATTCAAGAAGGACTGTCAAACATTTGATGGAACTAACTATGATGTGAAGAGAGACACGGGTTGGTAAGCTTGTTGCTTTTGAATTAAGTGAATTTGGTGAATCTGTTCTGAAAACTAAATCTGCATTCAAGGCTACTATATCTGGAAGTAACAAGCACAGATATGGTCCAGGAGAATGTTCAAGAAAGATATCCAAGTATGATGAAGAACTGAAACAACTTGAAGATAAAGAAAAAGAGGTAGAAGAATTGGAAGCACTGATTTTAAAGAAAGAAGGCAGAGGAAAAGGTAAGTATGAAGGAGTGTTACCTATTGAATTTTTTTCATGCAAAAAAATAGGTAATTTTTCATCAAGATGTCTTGAAAGAGTTCCTAGAACTAATCCTAAGAAGTCTAGATTCCAAAAGAAATGTTACTTTGCTAAAGAAGGAGTGACTGATGATGAGTCTGATAAGGATACTAGAAATGAAGATGAATGGGTTTTCATTGCTACCGTTGAAAATATTCTTGTGGCTACTGAATATACTAAAGATGAGAAAGCTCTTGCAACCTGAGTTGAAGAAAAGGATGAGTGGATTATTGATAGTGGATGGTCACATCATATGACTGGTGATAAAAACAAAATTGTAAGTCTAGAGAAGTATGATGGTGGTATTGTAAGATTTGGATACAACAATGCTGGTTTGATTCGTGGCAGAGGTTCTATTTTTCTTAGTGGTAAGGATAACACTAATGATGTTCTTTATGTTGAAGGATTGAAGCACAATATTTTTAGTGTTGGACATATGGTGGGAAAAGGCTATGATCTACAATTCAAATATGGAAGATGCAAGATACGTGGAAGTTCTGTCAATATGATTGCTACTAGTAAATAGGAAAAAGGTAAATTTTTTCACCTGATTATTGCTAATGGGAGTTGTTTAATTGATCAAGTATATGAAAGATGGTTGCGGCATAGGAGGTTGTGTCATGTAAATTTTGATAAAATTTTCAAGGTAAGTTCCACTCAAGCAGTAAGAGCTACCTAAGTTAGTGAAGTTCACTAACACAATTTCTAAGGAATGTCATATGGGTAAACAAACTAGAGTCTCCTTCTAGAGAAAATAGTTTCATTCAAATGATTTGTTGGAGCTATTACATACTGACCTTTGTGATCCCTCCAAAGTCAGAAGTATTCATGGAGAAAGGTAATTTATGTTGATCATTGATGATTACTCTAGAATGATATGGGTTTCCTTCTTAAGAGAAAAATGTGAAGCATTGAAAAAGTTCAAAAGTTTCAAGGCTATGGAAAAAAATGAGAAAGTTCTAAAAATGAAGTGTTCGAGATCTGACAGAGGTGGTGAGTTCACCTCCAAGGAGTTTAACTCTTTTTGTGAAGAACATGGAATCAAAAGACAATTATTCCGCTTTCCCAACCTCACAGAATGGAGCTATTGAGTGAAGTTAAAGTAATACGTATACTTTCAATCGAGTAAATTTTAATGGCAATTCTAGTAAGACCCCTTTTGAGATATGGTTTGGTTACAAGCCTATTGTTAAGTATTTCAAGATCTTTGGAAGAAAATGTTATATCAAGAGAGATGATTATATAGGATATTTTAATGCAAGAAGAAATGAAGGAATATTTCTAGGTTACTCTACTAAGAGAAAGGCCTACTAATGCTATAACAGAAGACTGAGAAAGGTGGTTGAGAGTGAAAATGTCAAAGTTGATGAGGATTTTGTCAAATCATCCAATTATTGTGGATATGATTCAAATGAGGACAACACAAACAAAGGGAAGAATGTTCAAACACATAATCAACTTCAAATTGTGTCATATGTTCCATATGTTCCAGTTATTTGGGTAAAGCAACCTCAATTCGTTTTAGTAAGTCAAGGTGGTAAGGAAGAAGAGACAAGTGCAAGTGCAGAAGGAAGATGAGAAGAATTAGAGGTTCAAGAAAATTACAAAACTCCAAGGTATGTAAAGCTAAACCATTTTGAAAGACAATTTATAGGAGATAAGAATAAAGGAGTGAAAACTAGAAGAAATATTGCAGAAGAGTACTACCTGATTTCCAAGATTGAACCTAAAAATGTGATTGAAGCCTACCAACATGATCATTGGATGGAAGACATGAACGAAGAGATGACACAAATTGAAAAGAATAACACGTGGATACTAGTTCCCAGACCTAAAGAAAAAAATGTGATTGATACTAAATGGGTGTTTTAGAACAAGTTAAATGAACAACGTGAAGTGGTCAAGAATAAAGCAAGACTGGTATGTAAAGGGTATGCTCAGATGGAAGGTGTCAATTTTGAAGAAACTTTTTCCATTGTTGCCAGATTTCAAGTTGATCCAAAAGAATCACATGTGACTATTGTCAAGAGAGTCTTCAAATATTATTGAATCAAATTAACATCACCAAACTAGAATATCATATCAAATATCCATGTCCTCAAAAGAAGTAGCATAACCATTCATCAATCTAACTAACCAATCCACCAAACCAACCAATAAATAGTACTATCACAGTCTCAAGGTATCAAATAGAAGCAAAGGAAAATAAGAAGTCCAAACAGTAACAGGAGGGGTATTACATCCTCCCCACCATAAATTCGGCTTACTCCTGGAAGCTGGTAAACAAAAGAAAATAATATTCCCTAATATGGGAGGCATCCTCCCGTGATACCAAGACCTCAACATTAGGTCACCATCAGACCCACTCAACCTCAAGAATCAAACACAAGGTTTCCTAATGGACTTAACTACCCAAAGACCCTAGCGTTTGCAAACATTGGCTCTAATACCAAGTTGTAACGCCTATCATGCAAACCCCAGAGAAAAAACAATGAAAACAGTTTTTTTTTTAAATACAAAGTAAACATGCAACTAAAACATTAGAACATATTTACATTGCACATTAACATTATAAAGTTCAATCCTCTAGGGCACGTAAGGTCACATCGCACAACAACTCTTAACAAAAAGGTAAAAGGTGAAACTGAATAACTTATCTAAAATTACATCCATCATAACATTATGATAACTATTTACAGAAGTACATCCATGAACCATAAGTAAAAGTATTATTATATCACATATTACAATCATAATGCATCTCATGCAATAATGTTTACAAAGGTTCCTAAATAATACATCATCTTTTAAACATTACATTACATGTTGTCAATAAATGAATTACAATAAATCTCCCATACATGTGGGATAAATACATAGTACAACAATGTTTGAATTAGAAAGTGAACAACTGGTACAAGCTCCAACTAAAGAATGTTGAGAAGAATGGACATTGATGGGGAACCCAGTGGATGCGAAGCACATTCCACCCAACCACGTGGGTTATAAATAACCCACCCCCCGTGCTCAGAGGTGACAAGGAAGTAATCACGACCATGAATTCCATAAACCAATCCCAATAAAAGACAACATAGTACAATAACTCCTAAACAACATCAAGGATTACAAAGGACATAAACGACAAAATTCATGAGTCAACATAATAAACTTAAAGTCATAAATCTCATCACAAAAACACAAGGCAATAACCATTAACCAAGTAACCAAGGAATAATCATGAAACACTTCCAAATGAAACTGAAACAACAATCATAATACAATTCTAGAGGCAACAAAGAAATAAGGCATAAGGGTATCTAGTGGAGAGTGTCATCGCATAGCCTACATGGGTTATCCTGGCCCTTCCTCCAACATAAGGCACCAACCCCCATCTATGGTTATCCTAGCCCTTCCTCCTACTTGAGGCATCGACCCCAAAGGGTAGCTCATGTAGAGCCATCAACCTCTCATGAGGACGAGGTTATGACTATGCCGACCATGACCTTCTCAGCCTACCATTAGTCTACCATAGCCCTAATGAATAGACAAGGTATCCAAGATTATTTTATGTGTTTTTACTACCCATCCCCCTAAGTTCTATTATTAGGTTTCCACTTGTTAAACTACTCTTACATGGGTTATCTTGAGCCCTTCCTCCTTCTGAGGCGCCAGCCCCCATGAAGAGCCACTCTCCCTGAGACCCCCAAACATAACAAAGCAAGCAAGGGTTGTACCATAAGAATAAAGCAATAAGTCACAACAGAAGACACGTGAGGCATTACTCATCTCGCTATACACATAATCAAAATTTTAACACAACTCGTACAACCCTTCCAAGAATAATAATATTATTATCTTGCAACCTCAAGAGTACATAAAACAAAGGTAAATATTGAACAATAAAAACACGCCTCTGGAATTCCAAGGATCACAACCACCAAAATTTGGATTCATAAGATCAACAGGGTTCCCACATTATAAAAGTCAAAACAATAACTCAAGGAAACAAAGAAGTCAAGCAGACTTAGAAAATAGAGTTATGTAATAACTCCCACACAAAGTTAATATAATTCTTTTAATTACATTACAAAACCTCACTTTTTCCTTTAACTAATTCTATAATAAATTTCAATAAATTAAATTCCAGTTCCCTATAAACTTGTCTTTTCCGTAATATTCACAATCATAATTTTTCATACTAAAAAAAAATTTAGAAATTAATAAAATTATAAACTAAATTTAAAAAAAAATATTATACAATATATATATATATATATATATATATTCATATTTAAAAATACATTAACTATATATATATGTATATATATATATATATATATATATATATATAAATTAAATAAACAAGACAACCCTACCAATTTTATTAAAGGTCATCACTGCATTACAACATCTATATTAATCACCAGGAGCGTCTTTAAGACTTCACAGGTAGGATATGATCGGGTACGGCCGAGGCCGCCCTCCCCAACATTTATATAAAAACAATTTTACTTTTTTTTTTTTTTGTTTTAAAGTTCCCCGTGACACAATAGGGCCGACAATGAGGGTCTGGAACTTCAATTTCTAAAACACAGTTTCATAAAAAATCTAAATGCAATAAAACTATATATATATATAATCATATCAAATTTATTCAGAAGAAATAATTTCTTACAAATATCAGCACAGTATATATTTATATAGATATACATATATTATATATATGCATATATATATATATATATATATATATAAATATTACAAATCCCTTTTAATAAAAAGATTGATCTTTTCCACAACATAATGATGAAGAAATTGGACATTTTCAATTAAAATTCAACAACATTTTCTTTTGTTTGTTTGCAATCCAGAACATTTCTAATACTCCAAAAGAATTTTCTTTCATAGACAACCTATTTATTTATTTATTTCAATTTTACTTTTAAAAGTGAAAGCTAGAGAAATGAGAACATGGAACCCGGAGTCCTGTGCTGTTGGAAATATAGTGAAGCTTTGCTTGATCTAGATAGCCTTTCAAATAACTCACATTCCTTTCTTTAGAACTTCCTCTCTCGATTTCCTTGCTCAGATTTCTAATCTAATATTCAATTCAGAAGAACCTCCCCAATACAATGAAAGAAAATGAAACAATTACCCAGAAAACTTCAGATGATCCAATGTTTCAGAACTATCATTTTTTTTTGTGCCACTTCTGTCCAAATATTCCCATGAATGAAATAACTCACAATTAGCAATTAAATAAAAGATATCTCTTCACTTTTTCAAAAACTCTAAAAATCCAAATAAAAATAAAATTTCTAATTTAATTGCAGCTTTTCAGCGAACACTTAACTCTCATTCGTCCTTTTATTTTCTCTTTTCTTTTATTGATTTTTTTCTATTTAACAATACTTTCAGCTTTAATTTTTATTTTGCAAGCTTTACTTGCAATTCACAAAATTTAATTTATTTATTTCATAATTATCTTCAACAATCTAATTTAATTAAATTAATAAGATACAAATTTAATATATAATTAACATTTCAAATAAAACACTTGACTTTTAAAATAAGACTTTTAATATTTTAATACAAATTATCCAACACTTATAATAAACATTTATTTACATCATTTAATTAAATAAATCACAACATACAAAACACCAATGTAAAATAAATATGAACATTACACTCACACAAATTACTACAATAAATTGCAAAAAGACAAAAACAAAGATGCACAATACCACTTAATCAAGATAGTTTGACAACATGGGATGGGGTGACTTCCTTGTCATCTCTGTTTCAACATCATGCCATTGGGTAAATTTGATGCTCGCCCTGTCTTGCCGAAGTAGGTGGAATTGAGACTCTGTACCTGCAATCCCTGCATACAAACAAGGTCGTGTACATGTATATATATATAATCAAAACATCACATTGTGAGAAGGAATTGAAGCATAGCAGGGCACTCGCGAATGAGTGGTGCTACACTGTCCTCTCACCAAAACTAATCTAACAATTATAATAATAATTATTAAGTAACATTTCTAAACTAATATATCGCATCATAATATAATTACCAAATCACTACATCACAATGTATTATTGAATCAAATTAGCATCACCAAACTAGAATATCGTATCAAATATCCATGTCCTCAAAAGAAGTAGCATAATCATTGATCAATCTAACTAACCAATCCACCAAACGAACCAATAAATAGTACTATCACAGTCTCAAGGTATCAAACAAAAGCAAAGGAAAATAATAAGTCCAAATAGTAATAGGAGGGGTATTACACAATGTCCCTTGATTGGTGGATAATTATTGAATTATAGATTCATGAACCCCCATAATTCAGTTAAGGATAATGGTGATGGAAATCATATGAATAATGCAAGGAAATTCATTTCTTTTCTTCAAGATTACCTTAGAGTTTCTAATAAAATACACATTAATTGAACTTTGCTTTGAATATTGCGTAGGAAATAACTATTGAGAGTGGCATAAAATTATCGATGAATAATCATCTTTCTTTTTTGAATGAATATTTAATAGTTAATAGTGAAATATTAGTGAAAATGTTAACTTTCTAGCATATTTCTCCACATATCCTTATATATATATTTTTTAATTTTGACTATAATGCAAAGAAATAATCCACAACTTGTAATTAGGGGGGATTATATATATAAATTGATCCCGTACTAGGGTTTTAGACATGCATTTTTCATATCAGTATAAAATAGAGTGAGTGTGTAGTGTGTTTTAAGAAAAAATTAATGATACAAATTTTATTCTTAATATGTAAAGCATAGTAGATATGAATGTGGATGCTATTTTTAATGACAATCCACTTAAGTATATTTTCAAACAATTCAATAAATTTACAAATTGTAAAAAAAATTAAGATTATTTTCATTTTAGAAGAAACTAATTAGAAAAACACAATTATGCTCTAAATTATTTAGAAAAGGAAAAATGGACCCTCTTTCAGAGTTTCTAGGGGTTGACAATGAGAACAAAAAATTGTGAAATGGAAATTACATAAAAAATTACATAAAGTATTGAATTGGATTGAAACAAAAATTCAAACTAAATATTAAGTTGTAGATATAGCGTATTGATGACAAGAATGACAACTAAAAGATGTTATATGAGTGACAAGAAAAAAAAAAAATAGAACTACTATATGTATCTAAGAGAATAATTCAAAGATACGTTTGAAGAGGAACCAAGAAGATAAAAACCACTTTCATATGTATAAATCAAATATGTAAAACATACTTAGCTCATAATTAATTTTAGTTTGACCTCCATTTTTAAAGGTATAAAAATAAGTAATTTAAATACTTAAGATAAATCTAATCATCCTTACAAGTACACGTAAAACTTAAAAATTCCTTCTATGCAAAAAATAGAAGGTTTAAATAAATTTAATACAAATTGTATTCATGGAAAATGCATAGATCGTGGAGATTTGACAAAACTTCAAATAATTGAGGATTTTCATGGATCAATTAAGTTGTTTGGAAAATATTTGAATATGAGAATCATACATCTATGTTTAAGAACTGAATCCAAAAAGATTATCCTTAAAAAAAAATCAATATTTTGTAATGAGTTTAAAACCAAAATTTGTAGTCTTATATATTAATAACATATTTAGCATCATCATGTTGCAAGGTGAAAGGTTCAACAATTCCATGGCTTGATCAATTCCTTTCCACACAATTGTATTCTCTCTATTATAGAATTTTCTAATTTTGCTTAGAAATATGTATTTATTTATTAAAGGATGATTTCAATTCAATATTACAATTCAAAGCAAGTAGTAGTATTTGTGCATGCTTATTATAGATGTGTAGAGCTCAATCTGGATGAAGTGCAAAGTAATACAAATGAGAAAGTAGTTATAGAAGAAATTTACTTGTACATTTTATTATATTGAAATATTTCTTTAAGATATAAAATAGATTAACATATATTTTTTAAAGAGAAAAAATAAATTAACATATATACTTCAGAACATTGAATTTAATCCATTTGATGTTCTAGTTAATGTTGGTTTTAACTCTTAAATCTCTTAAATTACTCCTTTAACAACTCAACATATAATTTGATTTTATTGTTTCTATGTTTATCTATTTGAGTTTAGATAAAGGTATTTAACAAATTGACTCAACACCACACTTGATAGACTATCAAGGAAAAGTAGATAGAAAAAGAAATACATGATTAACTACGAGAATGACTGGAACCTGCACTTCACCAGTTTGAACTTGTAGCTAACACCATATAATTTGCAAATTATGGGTCATTTCCACAGAAATTGTTTGACCTACCTCCATTCCCCTCGTCCAGAAAACGACTGTATACAATGTTCTCACGTTTCTATCATTTCTTGCACTCTGTGCCTTCTTCCATTCCTTTATTGTTAAACATATAATTGGTGGATAAATTAGGTCAAAGGAGAAGAGCGTCCATCAAATCTAACGTGTAGATAACAAATGGGTCTTAACTTTTTGCTGTCATTTATCTGGTGTGATATTTGAAAATAAGCCAGCCATTAAAAATCTTGGTGCTTAGTACTTGCCGTGTTGTGGTTTTCTTATTCACTGACTTTACTAATACTATCATCCTTTTTGGGGAAGGTGTAGCTGCTTTTTAAATATGTAGGTATGAAATTAGTCATTCCACTGATTAATACACACCACCTGTGAGAAGAGTTCGATTTTGATAAATATATGTCAATGGGGATTGAGATGTTTGAAAACCCTACATAAGAACGGGCTCACACTAATTTAGGTACTAGATATGGTTTTTAAGTTTATGTTATGATTGTCTTACAATTTATGATAGTATTGTAGTTCATTGGGCGTGATTTATTATTAAAAGGAAAGGAGAAATCATTCAGTATGATAAAAAAGTTAATTTAATTTTTTTTTTAAAAACATATTATTTTTATTATGATTTAGTCATATACAAAGTTAATAATAAACATGGTGTTTAGTTTGATATTTCAATCTTCAAATATTTCGAGTAATAAACAATTTTTAAATTAGTTAAATTTTATATAAGTTTTGATTTAATTATAATATATATTTACAGTTAAAAAGTAATAATGTATTATATCATTAAATATATATTGAAAGTGCGTATTCATAAATATCAAAGCATTACTTATTATGTTATTATCTATTTAAAATAGTATTCAATCAATACATTTTTAAAATACATAACAATTATTTATATATTCTTTAATCGTATCATTCATTAATATCTTCAAAGATACAATTAAATTGGACTTTGAATGATATTCATAGATTAAATCATCTTATTCATATTTTTTTTTTACTAAAAATGACTTCTAATTTAAATATATAATCTACGATAATATTATAATTTACTCCATAAAATCTCTCTATAATCTAATTACTTCCAATAATATGCATATTTGCTTCAATTTTGCACCAAGTCTATTGCAATGTACGCTTGTCTTCAATATCATTCTTTTTTTGTTTCTGCAATGATGACAAATCTAAAGAAATAATTGAGTGTAGTACTCTTGGTAGAGAATGATTATTTTTCTATATAGTCATAGAAAATAGGATGCATGTAGCTCCGCATGGCCATGAATCTTGAGTCCTTTTCATGCAAACATCTCATCACCTTTGTAGACTCATTCTCACATCAGTAGCCTCCACTAATGGAGCTCAACTAACAGAGCAATGTAAGGTGTATAAATTGCTCAGTGTATAGGTTCATGCAAGAGAACCTCTTTAAAGAATTTATTTGGAAACATCTACTTCAACTACCAAAAAAAAATTATTGAGATAATTTCAACTCTTTTTCTTTAAATTTTATGGTTTCATTTTAGTTTTTAATATTTAAATAGTGGAGGGTGGCTTTCTTTCAAGATAAAGAAGTGAAGTTTTAGGTTTGTCTCAAATGCAATTTAAGTCTTTAGAGGATAATACAACTTTGTGATCATGTTATATATGATGTAATTTTATAATTATATAGCTATTAGATATTCGTCAAGGGAGAGATCACTAAATGAAGATTTTTTAATTTAGGGAAATGTGTGCTGACTTTATTCTATCAAAAGTAATATATTTCTCTTAGATGATCATACAAGAAAATTTTAATTACAAAATTAACTCTAAAGATTTATTTTTTAGGTCTCTCAAACTGCAAGATCAAGAAAATTTTAATTACAAACCTAACTCTAAAGATTTATTTTTTAGGTCCCCCAAACTACAATCTATTTGGAGAGGCAAAATAATTAGCTAATCACATACCCATTACCCACCCCTTCACAACTGAATGCTAGTACATCCCATATCCTAGATGGGGATGAGTTGGGGCTGGTATGTTCTTAATATTATAGGTTTATAAGGTTATGAGTAGTAGTATTATTGCTAGGTTAACTCTTACCTAATTTTTTATAATTATTAATATAGTATTATATAGGTAGTTAAGTTTTCTTGGGTTATGTTCAAGGCATACATGGTATATATATGAGGTAGAGGTTAGTAATTATCATCATATTAATATTTGTATTCTTATTGAAGACTATTGGAGGTATCTCCATTCAAACGGAATATTACTATTACTTATTTGTTGAATATTCCCTATAATATTTCTCTATTGTGCTAGTTATTTCATTACAAGTTCTATCATAGCATGATCTTGGATTTATGAGGCAAGGAAACATATATTTTAAAAAAATATAGGTCATTTTGGGAAGTGTATATCTCTTTGATTTCAGTGAATCATTTCCTAATTTTCAAATGGGTACTCAAGGACATATTATAGCTACAATGTTATAGGTTTGAGGGAATTTGTATCAAAGTTCAAGGAGTTATTTTAGAGTTAGTCTTTCCACCATATTTTATCCTAGGACTACATATCAAAAAATATTAGAGATTTATTTTGGATGCCAGACATAAGCATTGGTAGTATATAGTAATGTTTTTCGATTGATTGGATTAGTTTCATTTTATTTATTAAAATATAAGGTTTTCCAAAAAAATTCCCCTAAAGCTATAAATGAATGGAATTCTCTGAGATCTATTTTGGGAAGTGAGGTTTAGAATTTGGTAAGTTAGTGTAAAAGGAAAATGATTGGTTGGCTTTTGTGTAATTTTTTATAAAATTATTT
This sequence comes from Sequoia sempervirens, assembly GCA_007258455.2. Lineage (NCBI taxonomy): Eukaryota > Viridiplantae > Streptophyta > Pinopsida > Cupressales > Cupressaceae > Sequoia > Sequoia sempervirens. The sequence continues at coordinate 2,525 of VDFB02083991.1, read as the reverse complement.
TTTCAAACCATGGTAGGGGTTTTAACAAGAGGTAAGGGAATATTTCTTTTCACTTTTGAATGGAACGCATACAAATAGGATCTATTCATAAAGAGAGATACCATAACCTTCTATGATGTAACGATAGAGATCAAAAAGAGTAATGATGAAATCTTGACAAGGATAGATGTAGTTATAGAATATACCAAGGTCATGATTTGATAAATATTTTTCATCCAAGGTTATAGAGATTACTAACTAAACCAAATATTTTAGGGTGTGTTAAATGCTAGGTCTCTTTTGCTCAATTAGGGTCTTTCACCTAATGAAAAGAGATAGATCCCACACCACAAAATCTAGGTGGTTCACTTAATCTAAGCTATGTATGATGAAATTATGACTAAAAACGATGATCTAAATGTTGCTAATTGATAAAATGGATTGATTATTAAGTGAAAACTATTGAAAAACATGTTGTTTGAAAACACATTGTGTAATGCAAAAACACCTAGAAATGAATACAAAATTGAAACAAAAATGGATGAAACTGAAAGTGTCCATCTGAGATATTGAAGGAGGATGGAAAGGGAATTTTAAATGTTGTTGATGCTGGAAATTTAGCCTACTAGGACTCATTTTCCATTTTGGACGAATTAGTCCTAATTCTATGAAACTGAGCCAAAACCTATTTTAGACAAAAGGGTATCCAAAAATGTAGAAAACCTTGTTTACGCCTAAAAATGGGACTCATTTTCCACTAATGGTGAATGAGTCCACTTTTGAATTTCTAAAGATCCAAAAGAAGAAACAGGAGCTCTCAATTTGTGCTTTGGCTTTCTACAGGTGTCTGCTTATGAAACTCTAATTTTTGGATCTGAAAGTGAATTTTGATGGATATTTTTTGTTAGAAAATGAAGAAAAGACTTAAAAAACATTGCAACTTGATTCTTAATAACTTCCAAGCCTTCAAGATGCCCAAATCTACAAACACACAAGAAGAAAAAGAGAAATGTTGGATGTTAAAGCATGGGGGTTTGCCTTGGTCAAACCCCTTTTAGGTAATTAAACCAAAATGATGAAAGAAGGTAATAAAGCATGAAACAATGAATTGAATACCTTGCAATGATGTTTGATCTTGACTGTTTGTAGGAAAACATGAAGAATCTTCCCTTGAATGTCTTAGGAAGCTATCTTAATGACTTGAAATGGTAAAACCCTATCTTGCTTGACTTTAGTTGGAAGAATGAGGGATGAATAATGAAGAATGGTTTGTGAATGAGTTAAGAGATGTAAATTAGGGTTTAGAGGCTTGAATTTATAGGAAATCCTCCTCATTTACCCATTAATTGGATGCCCAAGGCTGACATGAAGAATAATACAACTTAAATTTCAATTTTTTTTGCTCAAAAGTAAAAAATGGGCCAAATTGGACTCATTCACCACCTTGGGTGAATCAATCTCACTAGGTAGGGGCTCATTTTCCACATATGGTGAATTAGTCCCAATGGGGTCCACTTTCCAACTAAGATGCTGCAAAATAAGGAAATAAGGTTTTTATGATGAATTTGTCAGTTATTTGATCAATTTATGCTTGGGATACACAATATGGGGTAATAGGGGCCTATTAGTGATGATGAAAAGGTCAATTAGATCTTGGGACATAGAATTCAATGTGAAACTGTGATTAAATACACTTTACAACACTTAAAATGAGGCCCACATAGCCTAGGAAGGCACAACATCCAATGTGAATGTGTTGGACAGATTACAACACTAGATTAACATTAAGTTCAATTCACAAGCCTTCTAGATTGATGTGAAAATGTAATTAAAGATATTTTATAATATTGAATTAAGGGAAAATGGGCTCATTAAGTCTAGAAAAGAGTGAAAGTCCTTTACAACACTTTACAACACCTTTACAAGACATCATTAAATACATTTGAAAGGGTCCAAGACCTAGTGTGGATATGTAAAACACTTCACAACATCAAATCAAGGCCTTGTTAAGTCCAATTTATCATCAATTATTCCCCAAATCAATCAAGGTGCATTTTTTCAACGGTACATTAACACATGGATCTCCACAACAAGACTTGGGAAAAAGAATTGAAAAACAAGTAGTAGAATCAATAGAAGGAGATTAACAGTACATAGAAAAAAGAGAAGAATAATTTGGAGGGAAAGAAGAAGAAGATGATGATGATGAATATTTTATGCAAAACCATCCACATTTGATTTTAATTAAGGAAAAATATTCTCTAAATAGGGAGCATGGTACAGCCTTAATCCAATTGGATTAGAGTTATGAGTAGTCAACTTGTGGCTACCTAAACTCTTAACTATGTTACATAGGTATTTTAGTCATCATAGGTAGCATCCAAGACCTAAATATGGTATATATAAAAGATAGAGAGTAGTTATTATTGACATATTGAATATATTATTTCTTGTTAAAGACTATTGAAAGTATCCCCCTTGATATGGATTAAGAGGTTCTCCCTCAAAGTGGAATGTTTTGATTAGATTAAGACATAGAAAGACAA
>VDFB02083990.1:0-16803 GCA_007258455.2 Sequoia sempervirens | reverse complement strand
TAATGTTAGGCTCTCTCTTAGTTATCCAATGATGTAATTAATTTCACTTTTTGACAATGTTAAGCCTTTCATCTATAATTTCTTTTGTTTGTGTCTCTTTTTTGGAAAAAAATAGTGTTTAGTGTTTTTTCGTTATAAATTAACCGTCCATCGAAATTTCAAATAAATTACATTTTTAGAAACTAGAATCCATTCTACAATTTTTTTTTTAAATTCAATTAGTTTCCAAAATTTGTATGGGAAACATGGCCAAAATTTTGATTTTCAGAAAGTGTCCACTTAGAAAATCAGCAAAAAATCAAATATTCATTAAAAAGTTATTAGAAATATTGTGCATCAACTATATATTATTAGCTAACTTGTCATTGCAGTGATATTAAAATTACTAAAAAAAGGATCACCGTGCTAGGGATGTACAAGAGTTGCTATGTTTTTTTTTTTTTGACAAAAAAAACACCAATTTATGTGCGTCCCTCTTTTGAACCCCTTAGTCTCAACAATTTTCAAAATAAATTAATAGTTTAGAAAGTAGACTTGAATCACTTTGATCCTTGTTTTTTTACTATCTCAAATTGTTGAGTGTAACTATCCTCAATTTCACGTCCAAGGTCAATATTTCCTAATATTAGAAAAAAGTGGCCACTTAAGCCCCATTTTTGGGAACAATCTTTTTGCACTCACCCATGAGTTCATACAATTTTTCTAATCTTTCAAAGTTGTGATTATAACTATTCATGTTATACTTAATACTATTGCTGAAAGTGCTTTGATAGATCCTCACCCTTCACACTAACTTATTATTTGAAGGTGAGTGGTCATGGGGTAAAAGAAAGAAGTTGGGTTCACATATGGGGGAAGTTTCAAGTGTAAAAAAATCCTAATAGGAATGGATACATCTTTTACAAAATTTGGTACTTGTTTAGTATCAAGTATCTGAACCTTAAAAATAATGGGTACCCATTATGGTTCAATATCCTAGCTTAAATGGTTACCTATTTCAAAATGGGTACCCATCCCTAATTTTTTATTTATTTCCCATTTAAAAATAAAATGGTACTCACTTTAAAATGGGTACTTGTTCTAGTTTTAGAATAGGTATCTATTTTAAAGTGGGTAGGTGTTCTGAAAAAATGAAATTCCAACCCATATTTTGATTTGTTTTAATGTTCAAGAAAGACATGGAAACCCAACCCTTAGCCTTGGACCTACAAATACAAGGTCATGTCAATGTCAAGAGGAAAATTTGACTTTAGCAATATGGCTAATTACATTTTTTTAAAATGTTTTATAAAATTAAAACCCATGATAGTTGATGATGTTTAGTTCTCAAATGTGTATTTTTTAAAATTATTGAATTTTTTTTCCTATTTTTCAAATAATTTTTGAGGAAAGTCATTCATAAACTTAAAATTCTATATTTTCATAATTTTTAATAAATTTTAATTTTTTAAGTTTATTGTAAAAACGAAATATGGCCATCAGAAATCTAATTATTAGAATTTAGGAGGATCAAGGAGATGAGAAACAAGCACAGGTGAACAAATCATAAAATGTATTAGTTGACCCAATTGTAATGTGTACAATACCTTGCTTATATAGGCAAGGATGAGACAATCCACCTATGAGGTGTATTGACAAGTGTTTCATAAGGTGTCACAAAGGAGTAGACAAGTGTCCTATAGGTTGAACACTTGGAGCGTGCAAACCAACAACCTCCATGACGAAGTCATCAACCTTGTGTGCCAAGTGTTGAGTGACCTTTTCGGTGAGATGGAAATGCTTCCAACCTCAAAGAGGTAGCTCATAAGGTTTACCAAATAACTTGGTAACCTCTAGAGGTCTTAATGGTTGCACATTTAGTTAGACAAGAAGTTGTCTAACCTCATATTGACCTAAGTGAGCTTAAGTACAGTGTAAATAGTAATTTTACACTATTACCCCCCCTTAAGTGATACTTAGGGAGTAAGCTAAACACTAAAAATATGAGTCCTGACAACAAGGCCTGATAAGGTACTCATTTACAATGTAATCTCTCATGAAATGGAGAAAAGTAGAAAACCCTGTGGGAAAAAACTACCCCCCAAAAGAGAGAAAAAATGCATGAAAATTATACACATGAAGAAGTACTACTTCTTTCACTAAGTACAATATATGATTTCCTCCATAAGAGAGAAAATGATAGAAGTTCTATAAGACCCCCCATAATACATGTCCTGCTACATTAAAGTTGGATAGTTGACAGAGAATGCAGATGTAGATCCAAGAACGTGTCACAATGTTCCTTCCCTTCAGAAGAAATGAAACCAACTGAGGATGCAGGATATATTCCCATGTGAGAAGATGTATGTATGATCTTGAATAGAGTTGAAGCTCATCCAAGAATGATGATGAAGGTTCCCATGATGTCTTCGAAGTGTGCTCATGTGTTCCCATGTCGATGCCGAAGGATGTCATAATCAAATCAGGTGCATGCCTAATAGATGAAGATGATGAAAATCTAGAACCATGTGAAGATAGATGTAGAGCATGAATATCCAAAGAGACCAATAGTGATGCAGCTTCATTGAAACTATCATCAAATAGAAGAATGATGTCCTCTATGTGTGCTTCCAAGTCAGCAATATGAGACTCTACAAATAGACAATAAATGTCAAGTAGGATTGTGTCCCAATCAACAATGCTAGGAAGACTAATATCTTGTTGTAAAGAAGTGCTAGAAATTCTTGAAGAAATGACTCTGAAATCTGATGAAGCAACAAGAGGAGGTAGAATGAACACTTCCACTATGTCAACATGACATTCTTCATGATGTGGGATATCATTTGTGATCATTGCAAGATCATGTGGGAATGGAGAAACATTTGAGTCTCCATACATCTCCCAAATTTTGATCCATAAAGTATGTGGACCCACAATATCCATAATGACAATCAAAGTGTCATGTGGTATATGTAAGCTGATTAATCCAACAATATGATCAAAATAGGCATAAAAATAGGGAACAATGCATCCTTGTTATCTGCTCAATTTTGATGCACTTCAAAGATTTTAAGGAAGATTTGAATCACCCCAAATTAGGTGAGATTCTCTATAGATCTTGAAGGCACCTTCACCGTCACACCCACAGAGCACAAATGGCCTTTCAATGAAAGAGCTATCAGCCAATTCGCATCTCCCACAGTCAAATCATGGCCTCTGCAAATCACAAATCGAGCCTCCACTTCAGCGTCGGCTCTTTTTTCCTCCACTTTAGGTCCCACGCACTGCAATGGGGGTGTAAGCATGTCTCATAGCATGTCTCACAGCCTGCAAACTGAAAAATCAGAACCAACCCATGCCTTTGCTGCAAATTCCTCCTTTCCTACTGTGCGCAAGTTTGAGAAAATGGTGTGCGGCCTGAGAATAACTGCAGTGCATATCATATAGGGTCAAGGGAATGACTCAGCCTGATGTTGATGCTTTCATCGCCAATGCTACCAACCAAGTGTATAAATGGGTCAATTTAAAAGCAACTTCCACTACAGATTTCAAACAAATCGATGACTCTTGTAAATCATGCTTCACGTCTTCCAAGTCGGCGTTCAATCCTTTGATTTTCTTGTAGATTGTTAGCAAGAGAGAAAAAAACAAGCACTCCTACGACAAGACTTGGAGTAGGGAAAGGCGATTCTTAAAAAGAGGTTGACCGATTTAGTTTTGAGATAATGGACTACATGAAGTCTAAATCAGCATCCAAACTCTAAATTTTCTGTGCAGTCTCTTTGCTTGCAAAAGTGGTCGACACAGAGTATTTTACATAGATATACAAGATCAAAGGCTCTCGTGGAAGCTACGTGGAGTATAGAAGACCTCATGCCTTCTCTTATGATCTTTATGCCTGCTTTAACCAGTAGTAATTTCGTCTGCAAAAATTGTGCCTCTGAGTAGAGGTGTCACAAATTTTTGAGCAGAGATATGCCACAGGAGTGGGGTATTTCGAATTCCCTGCAAATTTTAACACAGAGAGAAACGAAATCTATCAAAAACACAATGAAATTGTTCACCTAAAGGCTTTTACTATCTCCCCCTAATGCTCTAATACCATATTAGAGTTTAGGAGGATCAAGGAGATGAGAAACAAGCACAAGTGAACAAAGCATAAAATGTATTAGTTGACCCAATTGTAATGTGTACAATACCTTGCTTATATAGGCAAGGATGAGGCAATCCACCTATGAGGTGTATTGACAAGTGTTCCATAAGGTGGCACAAAGGAGTAGACAAGTGTCCTATAGGTTGAACACTTGGAGTGTGCAAACCAACAACCTCCATGACTAAGTCATCAACCTTGTGTGCCAAGTGTTGAGTGACCTACCTCCATGACCAAGTCATCAACCTTGTGTGCCAAGTGTTGAGTGACCTTTTCGGTGAGATGGAAATGCTTCCAACCTCAAAAAGGTAGCTCATAAGGTTTACCAAATAACTTGGTAACCTCTAGAGGTCTTAATGGTTGCACATTTAGTTAGACAAGAAGTTGTCTAACCTCATATTGACCTAAGTGAGCTTAAGTATAGTGTAAATAGTAATTTTACACTAACACTAAACATATAATTATTTACAATGAAAAAATAAAAGATTGCCCGATTTTAGCTCCAGTATGGTGGTCACACATGAGGGGCTTTTGAAAACAACAAATTATGAGAAATAATTTTTTTTTTTATAAATTTTAGATATGTATGTATGTATACATATATATGCATATTGCATGGCCCGAATATATATGTCAATCAAAGATAATCAAAGGTTACAAAAGTACTTTAACAAAAATTTCAACAATGACTTCTTGACCCAAAAAATCTAAATTATTTTAGCGTTCTATTACTTTACCCATAAAGGGTACATAGTTGTTGGTTCCATATTTATTGAAGATTCGCTCCCACAGTTAATTCCTATTAACATTTGGAAAAAAAGAAGAGTAAAATTATCTTATATTTAGACTGGCCGGGAAAGTGGTAGATTTGAATTTTGAAATTTGAAATTTTGAGATTTGAGATTCATTTCCTTGTTTATAAGTAGGATTGTCTTAGATAGAGACAAATACCAACTTGATGAGTTAAATGATCATCCTAAGATAACAAGCAAATATATTAAAATAAATATAAATATGATATACTAAATAATGGGTGAATGATAAATATATGAAAATAAATGTAAATAAGAATTAGAACATGAACCAATCTTAAAAAACAAGAATATACCACATGTGAATATACTATATATAATATTGAGGCACTCCAATAAGATAGAAAAAACTTAAATTGAAAATCACATGGCTATGCAAATATCACCATTACAATTATGTACAAATGAATGTGCTATTGTTGCATTTAGAATAATCGGTAATACCAAAAATGTTTCATCATATGAATCATGTATACAAAAATTGTGATAATAAAAAAAATGTTAAACAATTAGATATATCAAACAAATGATTGAAAGCATCTACCAATATGTATAGCACAAAAAAAAAATTATTCTATAATTTCTATTAATTTTTAAGAATAATACTTTTTAACCTAACTTATTACACAATATATCAAAATAAATTAATATTTATAACCCTATAAAATACCTCTTCAAAATTTTATACATACAACTATAAATATTTATGCCTCCATATTTAAACACTATTAATAATGTAATAATTTAACTGATTTTTAACGACTATTATATTAAAAGATAGTACAAGAGGAAATCTGAAAAGAATAATTATATCTCTTCTGGGTTGTCTGAATCTTCTAATCTGGTCACGTTTAGGTAGATACAAATGCGTCTGGAACATTTAGAATGTGGGGCTCAGTACGTGACTGATTGAATCTCCGACATGACGGTAGCTGTATTGAATAGACTTCAAAGTCTGCGATTAAAGTAGTATACAACTGGCTAGTCTTTGAACGAGTCAAAACTTCCTTTAATTCCTCTGCACACGTTTGAATAATTCAGATCTGTGCAACTTGTCCGTATTGAAATCTTTTTCTTGGATTAAAACTGATCAAAGCGCGTCGGTGGAATGTAACATATATTCAGCAACCTAACACCCGGGTCAAGAATGTTAAAGTTGGTCGTCTGCATTAGGCAATTAGAAGAAAAAAATTACGTACAACGTAGAAGGAAAAGTTTACGTAGAGCTTTCGATTGACTTGGAAAAATTAGACAAAGCAACGTCGGTGGCCTGTGTGGAGGCCAGCTTTAAGTATGAAGACCTCCTTTTAACTTCTCTATTGCCTTCCTATTGGCTTGATGGCCTGTGTAATGATATGTCTTTTCATGAATTTCATTATTGGTCTGAACGTCTCCCACGTTTTACATCTAATTTACCAATGTTCGTTTTTCCTTTGCTAAAGATTACTAACATCTCTAAAAAGTCTTTATGTGGGCCTATAGCTAGATTCATTAATATGCTTCAAATGAGCATAGAAGTCTCTCTAGTGGTTGCATACCCTACTATAAGAGACAAATACCTTTGCTGTTTGGCATATTCTTATGCCGTTTCATTTATCTGGTATATAAATCTATCTGTCTTTAAAATTATTAATTATATGTTATTCTTAATAGTAAATATTAATTTTATGGATTTCAATTTTCATTCTTATTGTTTGTTTACATTGAATTATGATCCATGCTACAATCAGATCATTAGAGCATATCACTTGAAAGAATCTAACCTTCCATTTTCAAATTTAAATCTCTCATCTAATAGCTTAGGGTAAATCTTTTTCGAAAGTCTATAAGAACATGTATTTCAAGATTCATTAAAAAATTAGTCATACTTTCATCAGTCGTAATTACATCAATGAGTCAGTTCACAATACCGTGTCCCACTTTTTTTGTCAAAGTAGGACATTTAAATCAACATTTTCACTAAATATTCACTTTATAAAACTTTAGTTACTAAACCATTAATAATTTGGAGATGATATGAACTAGTGATTTGTGAGGATTTGTGTGTAGATTCTATTTATATTTTAAAAAAAATAGAAATAAATTGTGATTTTGTTTACATAACTTTTAATAACTTTATTTTTACAGTAAACAACATTTTTTAAAAGTGACATTTATGTCGTTACACATAATTTTTTTCAATTTAAACCCTTCAAATGGAACCCCTCAAGGATTAAATCATTAATTTTCTTAGGAATATGTTATTTTAGGCAAAAATCAGGATGTCCCAAGTTTGGGACCCATTATTGTGAGATTACCCCAATTGCACCATCAAACACTATATCTCATAATCAAATAATGTAAATGATATTTAATGCATCATGTCATAATATGAATCATAATGTTTAATCAATAAAAGTAACAAATACTCATCATCCAATAATATTGATAATTCATATTCATTAAATATTTGCATCATTGTTACTTAATTTATTAGCTAAATATTACGTTTGATTATTGGTAAGGAATTGAATAAATTACATAGATTATTTGTAAAGTGTGTCACTTATGTAAATTTTGGGTTCACAATTGGAGAGGGGATTTTGAATTATCTTCTTGTAATTAATTTGGCCACTTATGTAAGAGTACCTATGGTGTGGAATCTATATTGTAAGACTAACTATGATGCAAGAGTTATAATGTCAAAGAATTATTATGTGAGAGTTACAATATAAGAACATCGATGTTGTAGAAGCTAAAATGAAAAGACATATTTGATGTGAAAGTCAAAAAGTAATCATTAAATACTATTTTAGCCAATGTAAGTGAACACAAGGGAAATAGGGTTCCACCTTTTGGGAGATGGAACTTGGGACCTATTTCGCACTTTAGCTCATTAGGAAACCTAGATCCCCCAACCAAGTGACTTGATTGAGGAATGGGCTAGGGGATTCATGTTGATATTTGACAAGGGTTCACTAATAAATTGAAGCTTCAAAGGAGAAATGCAAACACTTATGCACAAAACCCTAGAGACTTGAAAGCATGAAATAAAATTGGAAAATAGGGTGAAATAGAAAAGTACCTGGAGGAGTGAAGAGGCCAAAAATATTTCTATAAACCTTAGAAAATTTGTTGTTTGAGGTACACTAGGACTGATACACCATGTAGGGTGATTTAGTCTTGCTATAAGGCTTTTGAGTAGAATTTGGAATCTTCTAGTGACTGATCTCGATTTGTAGAGAGCTGGTAATAAGGCTATACTAGGACTAATATTCCCAGTAGGGAAATTTAGTCTTGTCACTAGGTGTTTAGGTGGAAAATAGGGTTCACTAAAATGAATCAACAAGATGATGAACCACTTAATTTTCCTGCACAAAACACATGTAATATATGCAATTATGAGAGCCAAAAAATACAAATAACAATCAGAAACGATACCTAACTGTTATAGCAACTATGAGGGAAGTTTTTAGAGCTCAAAGAGGTGTGTACCTTGCTACAAGAAGCCTATTTTTAGGGAAAAAATGACTCATTCGCCTTTAGTGGCAAATGGGTCCTTGTTAGGATTTTTGAAACTAAGATTTGGGTTATTTAACTTGATGTTTGTAATCTCAGATAACTGATTGTTAGCTCACAAAAGCTTGTACTTAATTCTTTAGCTTCAATTCTTTGCTCTTCCACTTTGAAGGTCAATTTTACAACTTGACAACTTTGACAATTTTTCTCTAAACTTGATCTCCACTTGATCTTCAACCTATAAATCTACAAACATGCACTCAAGGGGATACAAACTCATTGATTGTTAGTGAATAGGGGTTTTCCTAAGTCAAACCCCTTGTAGGTAATTAAACCAAATGATGAAATAATTAGATTGAAGCATGAAACATGAAACATGTAATGTTAATAACTTAGATGTTGTCTTATAATGCAAATTTGCAAACTAACATGTAGTGGCCATGAAGAATGTAGATCTTGATCTTGAATATACGTGAACAATGCTTGCAATTAGATCTTCAATGCTACACTCACAATCTTAGCTCAACAACATGCATGAATGCACTAAACCCTTGACATGATGAAATGATCTTAAATTTTTGCAATAAACAATTGATAATCTACCTTGAAATGCCTTGTCATGCCCACAAAAGATATAAAAGTCATAGCAGAACTAAACCTGGGAATTGGACATTCCAATAGGTGACTAACATCTTCTCATGGTCATTCATTTACTTGTCAAACCAGGGAACATATACTTGAAATGGAGCAGCACGGTATGTGCACTAAGAACTAGTTTCCTAGTCACCATCTATAGAAAACAAATGCTTAAAAGAATGCAACAAAAGCTTTTTAACTCAAACACAACTCGCTAAAACATAAATCATAGCAACTATTATTAAAGGACAAACTGTGAACTGGCCTTATGCTGCAGAACAGACACAGGGATGGATTCCGATGCTGCAGGAACAATACAAGGCTGAGTTTGCGTTGAAATCTACAGAAATAGATTCTAACTAGTAATCAACATGAATTGAATAGTTAACTACAACAACTTGCTACAAAATACTTACTAAGTGGGCCCCCTTAGCAAGCATCAACTAGATCACACAAGAAGTTGACTCAAAGCTTCATCGCATTTTATTCATATTCAAAACCAGGATACATTGATTACTCTGTTTGAAAAATAAAAACTTAACACAGAACTCTATTGCTCATTTTAACTTAATTTTGACACATACTGTTTTTATCCTCATTCACTCACACAGGAGGAATGGTTATTTAAATGAAAAAGACAACAAACTAACTAACAGAGGAAGTCGTGATCATAAATACATTCTCAATCCGCAGAATAGATATTCATAAATGAAAGTCTATCTGCTCGACGCAACCCCAGAGAAATATAGCATTACACACTCCCTAGATCAAAGGATCGTTAAAGCTCCTTCCCAAAGATTCAGTCAAAGAGTTATTACTAGAACAACTTCTTCAACAGAGCCGGATTCTTTGTGCTTGATCAGCTTCTGCTCCCTCCAACAACTCCTGCAATAAATTACAGAGGCGAAGGAAAGCATAAACACAAGTGACACGACATCCATTCATTAATCACATGTTAATCCTATTCCATTATCCAAAATCATAAGCATACATCAGCCATGCGGGAGGTCAAAAAGGTAATTAATGAAGTTGTCAAGCTATAGGAATATGGAATTCATTGCTACAGGATACCACCCGAAAAAGTCTTTAATCAACAAGTTTAAACAACTATTAATAACAAAAGTAAGAGTATCAAAAGTTCAAACTATGAGCATATTTAAGGCTCATCATTCTGCCCCCTACTTATCGTAATGCTGGTCATCTAGCATTGACTTTCCTTGTTATTTCCCTGAAATTTGTTGGAGAAGCATGACCCTGCAATGAAGTTCCAAACTTGTAGTAAAAACCTCTGGTAAATTCCCATCTTTCAAATATGCGGTTTTCTATTTCTTCATTGATTTCCTTGGCTTGGTAGGGATAAAGTGGTCATATTAAAACTAGGGGTTGGAAAGTTAGTGGCATCCACAATTCAAATCTGCTTTGCAAACCCAGTTGCATGTACCTTTCTGTTCTCCTGAGTGCTACTGTGAAGTTCAAAGGGCTGTGAGGCTCTATTTTTCTTAGACCAACTGTCAATTTTTCCCACTTTGCCTCAATCCTGGAAGAGGCAAGTTTCCAAAATATATACTTCTGCTCTTTGAACTCACTGTATACCTGTTGTCTGATATCAAAAAATTTCTTTCTTTCCTAAGGGTAATTTGATCCATAAGTAACTTTAAGCCAGGTTCTAAAAATTGTGCGTGGATCTGAATTCTCAGCTCTTAGAAGAACAGGTTCATCTCTTTCTGCTTCTTCATAAGTTTCCATTGTCTCCCATAATTGACCTCATTTGTAGCCCAAGACATAAGTGCCCTTAGATGGATATCACCTATATAAAGGAGTGGGTTCCATTCAGTTTCAACAGGAATTAGATAACCATGTAAATAAAGTTCACACATGGAGTTTTTCAACCAATTAGGGGCCACTTCATAGGCATCATAGAATTCCTTGGCGGTTTCAATATCAGGATCCAAATTTCTGGAGATCCTCATTAGTTTGAACCAAAGAAACTATTCTTTGAGGCACGTTGCATATACTTTGGGTGGCGGCCTACACTCCATTATTTTTCCAGTTATTTCCATCATTTCATTCATTTTCTTCTGCATATCTTGAATTTCTTGCTTTTTCCTTTCAATTTCCCTTTGTAGATTTTTCTTTTCTTCATCCCATAAACTTTGCTGGACTTCAGTTTTGGCGAGATGGCGAAAACATAAAGTCTGGAATGACACAGGCTTCCAATTAACTTTCAGAAATTCCAAAAATGCAATCAGTAGAGTCCTTTTGTACACAACTAAATTTGTGCAAGCTTTAGTGGGCAATGGATTATCATAGGGAATTTCATGCGGTTCAAGCACACCTTCTTCTTACTGTAGGACAAAATCCTCTTGCTATAGGATGAAGCCCTATTGCTGCATGGGAGAAGATTGTTCTTCCTCAAAAAATTTCTCAGCCGCACAAGCTAAGTCGTCTAGACTCGGCATTTTCCCCTTATCAACATTACTGGGTTGTGCTGCCTCAGAAACAATAGAGGAGCTTTGTGGAACATTTACAGACATACCCAGGGAGTTATCATGACCTAATTCATCAGAGTCCTCCAATATTATGACAGTTTTTGTTTGCATGGAGGTTGTAACAGGCTTAACTCTATTTTCTCAATGAACTCCTTCTTGGTAGTTTTTCATAAGGAGCAGCAGCAAAGGATGCTTCCTTAGCAGTCCTCTTCCTAACTAGTCTTGAAGATCCAGACTCGGCAGGAGAAGAAGGTATTGAAATTGGAGTATTAATGGGTATTGTTGCAGGAGAAACAGAGACAGGGGAAGACTCTGCAGGAGAGGATGAGGCAAAAAGTTTTTGTCTTTGAGTATGTGGGTCTGACTCATGAGTCTGCCCTACCCCAGATGACTCACCTACAATTGTCTTTCCTTTTTCTCTCCTAGCGGTAGACCTTGTTTGCACACCAGTAGAGGACATTGGTATAGAAGCTGCAGGAGAGGGCACTGCAGGAGCAGCATATTCTTGCTCTATTTCTGTACTTGTGGACTCAATTCTCATTTTTTTTCTTCTAGGCTACACAGGTGGTGCCCTAGGGGGTTCAAGCGGTTGAAGACTTTTTCGGGCAACAAACTCATTCCATAAAAGAGGTGAAACATCCCTTAAAGACCACTCAGTCAAAATTTTTATTAGGGCATGATGTGTGACAGAGTTTTCGTTACCCTTTTGGGTTTCGTGTGCACTATTTTGCAAAAGGTTTATCAAGAAATTCAGAATATTCATTGCTAGTCCATGTCTCATATGACTTAACAATTTGAAATGATATGAATGTAGGTAAGAGAAGCGCCCTTCACAAGTTAAATACCTAATAATAAAGATAGCGTACTGAGAGTATGGATAAGGCAGAGACATTCTTTTGCACCCTTGCTTTGAAATTTCCAAAGGCCCATCAGCTGGTAGGGTAAACTTTGCCTGAGCAGAGATAGCATCCCTTCCAACAGGAAAATTTTCACCAACTGCCAGTAATCTAGTAACTTCTACAATTCTTTCCTCTGTCACATCCACTGGCAAGCCCCATACTGTAGCCCCATTTTCTAAAAATGTTCTTAAGAATTCACCTGCAGCCTCTTCATCAAAAGAATCAATTCTCAAGAAATAATTTAACCATCCACAATTGGCAAATGCTTGCACTAACTGAGGATCATGTATCAACAGCTCATGAGCTGCAGGCTCGTGCCTCACCAGTTGACCACCCATGATCAAAAATCCTTAAAACAAAAACTCAAACTGATGCTAAAAGTTTGAAAAAGACTCTTCTTCCTTACTGCACTTCCTTTTCCTTACCAAGAATAACAACTAGATATTTTCCTAAAATAATTCTAATAACTACTTAAACTAAGTAGTTAGCTTGTTCATAATATATGGCTTCGCAATCGTACTTTTAGAAAGTACAAGAACATAACTATTTTGGCAAACGTAAATTTGGCGTAGGAAAATTTCAAATTAGAATACCCCTGCCCCCTACTTAGCATTTGACATGTGTCCTCACATGTGCAGGGTGATAGGTTTAAAGCGTGCAATAATGACTGACATATACATTACAATAAATGAATAAATAGAAAGAATAAATTATGCGATAATGAAAATATTTCGCGTACCTTGAAGTCAATTCTCAAGCATGTCGCAAAGGACAACAGCGTATCATGAAATGATAGCTGGGAGATTGAATGCATGAATGAGGTGGAGTGTAATATGGATGACGTGGCAAATAAAGTAATGAATGATGTGATAGATGAAAAGAAATGGAGAAAGGTGGTTTTCTTTAAAGAAAACTTTATTATGGCGGTCAACGCAATACTTTAAAGAGAAGTTGCAGGAAAAAGGCCTAGGCATTTTGCTACAGGAAGACTAGTCGAATAAAACTTTTTCAGGAACTCTTCCTTTGAGGTCGACTTATGATATAACCGTAGTCGGTGTCCATTAACTAGCAATTTGAAATGTACTGGATCAATTGTGGCCAACTGTACTGAACCGTTGTCAAACACATTCTCTACTTCATAGGGACCGAGCCAGCGGGTGGTGAGCTTACCTTGGTTTTCTTGATATCTGGAATCATATAGCAAAGCCCAATCACCAGCAGAGAATTGCTTAGTTTTGATGTGTTGATCGTGCCATTTCTTCCTTTGCTGCTGGACAGCTTCTATATGCTGCAAAGCAGCTTTTCTCATCTCGTCCAAAGCATTCAGTTGCATGAGACGTTCCTTCTGTGCTTCAGAAATGTCTATATTGATTTCGAGAGTTGTCCTCAAAGTTTTATGCTCAAATTCAATGGGCAACATGGTTGTTTTCCCATAAAGCAGTTCAAAAGGTGTAAACCCAGTTGTTGTCTTCCATGTAGTTTTGTAGGCCCAGACTGCTTCAGGAAGCCTACTACTCCAATCTTTCCTATGGAGCTATACTGTCTTTGTTAGGATCGCCTCAATTTCCCTATTTGTAACCTCCGCCTGACCATTGGCTTGAGGGTGATAGGGGTTGGACTTCCTATGCTTAATCTTATAGTCATTCATTAGTGCAGTGATCAAATTGGATGTGAACTAAGCTCCCTGATCAGTTACAAGCTCTCTGGGAACTCCAAATCTAGTGAAAATTTTCTCATACAAAAATTCAGCAACCTTGTTATCACGAGCATGAGTCATTGCCTTTACTTCAATCCACTTTGTTACATAATCCGTGCAAACCAGAATGTATGACTTACCATTTGATGGTGGATCAATTGGTCCAACAAAATCCATTCCCCATTTATCAAAGGGGGTGACTATTACTTGTGGATACAGTTGCATTTTATCTGACCTAGTTGGTCTTCCCATACGTTGGCATCTGTCACATCTCCTTGTATAAGCTACAACATCCTTGTGTAATGTTGGCCAATAATATCTTGTTGTAAGAACCTTCATTGATGTTCTCTTGGCGGAAAAATGTCCCCCACATGGTTCATCATGGCAAGCATGCAAAATATCATAAGTTTCATCTTCTCTTACACATCTACGCATAACTTGATCAGGTCCCATGGAGGCAATAATGGAAAATAGGTGTTCATTAGGGAACCTATCATCAATAATTTCTTGTTCAGTAGGTGAAGTTGTTTGAAGCCTTGATAAAAAATCAACCACAACATTAGCTCTGCCTGGTTTATCAATGATTGTAATGTCAAATTCTTGCAACAACAGGAGCCATCTTGCCAACCTACCAGAAATGGCAGGCTTGTTCATCAGATACCTGATTGCTGCATGATTAGTGTGGACAAATATCTAATAACCTGTGACATAATTCCTAAATTTATTTAGAGCATACACTACTGCTAGCAACTCCTTTTCTGTAACAGTGTAGTTTAGCTCAGGACCTTGAATGTTTTTGCTGATAAAATAAATAACATGCTCAATTGAATCTTCTTTTTGGCCTAAGACTGCCCCTATGGAAAAATCAGAAGCATCTGTATGTATGTGAAAAGTTAGAGTCCATTTTGGACCTTAAAGAACAAGGGCTTTAGTAAGCAAGTCTTTTAGGTGCTGGAGAGATTTTTCACAGGCCTCTGTCCAATCGAATGCAGAATCCTTAGTTAATAAGGCATATAGTGGACTGACAATTTTGTTGAAATCTTTTATAAACCTTCTATAATACCCTGCATGACCAAGGAAGCTTCTGACATCCTTCTATTTTGTAGGAGTTTGTAAATTCATAATAACTTCAATTTTAGCAGGGTCAACCTGAATTCCATCCTTGGAGAGATGATGGCCTAGAACAATACCTTCTTGCATCATCATAAAGCACTTTTCACTATTCAGAGACAAATTTTGCTCTCTACACCTTTCCAATACTTTTTCTAAATTCACCAATGCTTCTTCAAATGTAACCCCATAGGTAGTGAAGTCATCCATATAAATTTCCATATAGTCATGAGATATATCAGCAAAAATACTAATTACTGCTCTTTGAAATGTTGCTGGCGCATTGCATAGACCAAAAGGCAAGACTAAGTAAGCAAATGTTCCCCATGGACAGGTAAAAGTGGTCTTATCTTGATCTTCAGGGGAAATTTTATCTGATTGTATCCACTATAGCCATCCAAGAAGGAGAAATAGCTCTTATCAGACAATGAATCTAGCACTTGGTCTACAAACGACAGTGGAAAGTGATCTTTTTTAGTAGCAGTGTTTAACTCTCTGTAATCTACACAGACTCTCCATTTTCCACCTTTCTTAGGGACAATAACTAACAGAGAGACCCACTGACTGTTAGAGATTGGGTAGATAAAACCAGCACCAAACAACTTTTGAAGTTCATTCTTAACTATTTCTCTGAGTGCTGGATTTATTCTTCTTTGAGGCTGCCAAACTTAAGCAATCTTCTTTGATATAGATCCTATGAGTACAAATTCGAGGATCTATCCCTTTCATATCCCCATATTCCCATACAAAAGCTTTATGCCGATCTTGCAGCATTTTAAGTAAGACAGCCTGTTGAGATTGTGACAACTTGCTATTGATATTCAAACAGTGACATGGAGACAATTCTATTTGCTTAGTGAGATCACTCATAGAATCTACAGGTGATGTCTGTACCTCTTGTGGAAGTAGGTTATGAAAAATTGCAAGAAATTTAGGTAGTAAACTCTCAGAATTTAGTTGTTGTAGGAAACATTGTAGATGACTGCTATTTAGATCAGATGAACTACCCGTATCAGAATTAGACTGTAAAATTTGAAAAAGCAAGGCATCCTCATTCTGAAGTGGTGAGAATGGATCAGTTCAGAGCATCATTAATTGAACCAATGAATTGGCTTCTTCAATTTCTTCCCCCACATCTGGCCAAACAGGTTTGGACAATTCTAGCTTAGGTCGAGCAGGTGGATACAAAGCCAATTTTTTTGTGGACTGTCCATCAGAAATAGTCATATCTCCAGAATGACATCCTATAAAGGCATCAACAGTTGCTAACCATGGTCTACCTAGGATAACAGGGTATCCTCCTAAAGTTGCCTTGGTAGATAATATTGTAAAATCAGCTGGATACTCCCAAGATTCAAGAGTAACAATTACGTCTTCCACCATTCCATCAGGTGTAACTATGGAGCTATCAGCAAGCTGCAAGATTGTAGGGGTAGACCTAATGCTTAGGATGTTCAATTAGTCCATAGTATGCTTGGTCATGACATTGATGGCAGCACCAAGGTCAATCAACACATTTTTTACAATTTGGCCA
>VDFB02083989.1:37789-84515 GCA_007258455.2 Sequoia sempervirens | reverse complement strand
TGAACCTGTGCGGTAGTATCGACAGTCGGTGGAACATTGGAAGAATCGTAGATTGCTGCTAAAGTGCCTGTGATCCTTCTCGCTACATACAAACACAAAGTTGTTGCTATTGAGGAGATACAGATTGTGAAAAATGTAACTAGAGACATGTTGATTGGTAAGCTTGTTGCTTTTGAGTTAAGTGAGTTTGGCGAATCTCTTCCTAAGATAGAATCTACATTCAAAGCTACTATCTCTGGAAAAGATAAGCAAAGATATGATCCGGGAGAAAGTTCTTCTAGAAAAATTTCCAAGTATGAGTAGGAAATGAGAGAGATTGAAGAAGAAGATGGAAAACTAGATGAGCTTGAAGCACTTATTGTCAAGAGGGTAGCTAGAGGAGAAGGTAAGTATAAATGGAAATTTCCTCTTAAATGTTTTTCTTGTAATAAGATAGGTCATTTTGCCTCAAGGTTTCCGAAAAGAGTTCCTAAGCCAAGACCTAACAATTCTATATTCCAAAGAAAGTGTTATTATGTTGTTGATGAAGGTGTGACAGATGATGAATTTGATAAAGGGAATTTAAGTGAGGATGAATGGGTATTTATTAATATCAAGGGAAATGATCTCGTACCTATTGAATCTGCTAGTTGCATAAATGTGGAGAAAGCTCTAGCTTCTAGAGTTGAAGAAAAAGATGAATGGGTGATTGAAAGTGGATGCTCTCATCACATGACAGGCAACAAAAGTAAATTTTTGAGCTTGGAAAAGTATGATGGTGGTGTTGTAAGATTTGGTGATGACAAAGCTGGTGTAATCTGTGGCAGAGGATCCATTTCTCTTGATGGTAAGCATAATACTGATGATGTTCTATAAGTGGAAGGTTTGAAGCATAATCTCTTAAGTGTTGGACAAATGGTTGATAAGGGATACAATCTTCAATTCAAGGATGGAAAGTGTAGAATATTGGGGAGTTCTGAAAATGTGATTGCATCCGGTACAAAAACAAAAGGTAAATATATTTCACCTAAGTGCTACTAGTAAAAGTTGTTTGATTGCTGAAGTTGATGAAAGTTGGTTGTGGCATAGGATATTGTGTCATGTAAACTTTGAAAATATTCTCAAGATAAGTTCTACTCAGGCATTGAGAGATTTTCCTAAGTTGATAAAACCTACTAATGCTATATGCGAGGAATGTAAGTTAGGGAAGCAAACTAGAGTTTCATTCTAGAGAAAACATCATTGTTAGAATGAAGTGTTGGAACTTGAGGATACTAACTTGTGTGGTCCTTCTAGAGTCAAAAGTTTACAAGGAGATAGGTATTTCATGTTACTTATTGGTGATTATTCTAGATTGATGTGGGTTACTTTCTTAAGGGAAAAATTTGAAGCTCTAGAGAAATTCAAGATTTTTAAGGCTATGGTTGAGACAGAGACAGGTCTAAAGATTAAATGTTTGAGATCAGATAGAGGTGGTGAATTCACTTCCGGTGAATTTAATTCTTTTTGTGAAGAGCATGGGATAAAGAGACAATTATCTATCTCGTGGACCCCTCAGCAAAATGGAGTTATGGAAAGGAAGAACAAGACAATTCAAGAAGCTGCTAGGACCATGATACTGGAAGGAAATGTTCCACATGTCTACTGGAAAGAAGTTGTGAGTACTGTTGTTTACGCTCTCAACCGGGTACATGTCAAAGGTGATACCAATAAGACTCCTTATGAGCTATGGTTTGGTCATAAGCCTACTGTTAGATACTTCAAAATCTTTGGGAGTAAATGCTATATCAAAAGAGATGAAGATATAGGAAAGTTTGATGCTAGAAGTGATGAAGGAATCTTTCTTGGTTATTCTACTAAAATTAAAGCCTATTGGTGCTACAATAAGAGATTGAGGAAAGTAGTTGAAAATGCTAATATCAAGGTTGATGAAGACACAGTTAGACCATCCAGAACCTGCAGATATGATTCAGATGATTAGAATGATAGTTTAGATAAAGGAAAGAAAGTTCAAACTCTAAATCAAGTTCAGATCATTCTGGTGAACCTAGAAAATCAAGAGGAAGGAACTAGTGAAAGTACAGAAGTGGGATCACAAGAGCCTAAAGTTCAAGAATACCCTAAGACTCACAGGCAAGAACAAATCATTTAGAAGATCAGATTATAGGGGATAAGAATAAAGGTGTTCAAACTAGGAGAAAAATTACAGAAGAATACTGTTTGATCTCAAAGACTGAGCCTAATAGTGTTAATGAAGCATGCAAAGATGAACATTGGGTGGAAGCAATGAAAGAAGAACTACTGCAAATTGAGAAGAATGATACATGTAATCTTGTTCCTAGACCTAAGGAAAAAAAATTAATTGGAACTAAATGGGTCTTTCGGAACAAACTAAATGAGCAAGGTGAAGTTGTTAGAAACAAAGCAAGACTTGTGTGTAAAGGATATTCTCAGATGGAAGGAATTTACTTTGAAGAACTTTTACTCCTATTGCTAGATTGAAGTTGTGAGACTATTTCTTGCTTATGTTGCTTGCAAAACTCTTCAAGTTTATCGGCGGATGTCAAATCAACATTTAAATGCAGAACTAGAAGTAGCGTGAGGCTGAGAGAAACTTGATGATTTCAATTGATCAAGCTCAGTGGAGAAATGGTTTCTGTGCTGGAAAAGCATTAAGGACTTAAGTGTTTCAAGAGCATGCAGTATGCCAAATTGACAAGTATTTGTTGAAGCTTGACTTAATAGTACCGCTGATAGTAATTTGTATTTTAAAATTGATCATGATAAAGATTTGATTGTTGAAGTCTTTGTTGATGATATCATTTTTGGAGGAGATGATAGTTTGTGCATGAAGTTTGCTGATGAGATGCAAAGTGATTTTGAGATGTCTATGATTGGAGAGATGAAATTATTTTTGGGACTACAAATTACTCAGCTAGATAGAGGGATCTTTATATCTCAGTCCAAGTATGTGAAAGAATTGCTAAAGAAGTTTGGTATGGAAGATTCAAAGCCAGTTGGTACACCTATGGTGACCGTATGTAAGTTGACACAAGATGATGATTCTCCTAAAACAAATCAGACTAGATACAGATCCATGATTGGTGGATTGCTCTATTTGACTCAAACTAGACCTGACATCATGAATGTCGTATGCATTGTTGAAAGATTTCAAGTTGATCCTAAGGAATCTCATGTGGCAGCTGTGAAGAGGATTTTCAGGTACTTGAAGGGGACAGTTGATTTTGGCCTATGGTATCCTAAAGAAGACGACCTTCCTTTGAGTGCTTTTACTGATGTTGATTGGACAGGAGATGTGAATGACAAAAAGAGTACTAGTGGTGGTGCATTTTTCTTGGGAAAAAAGTTGATTTCATGGTTAATTAAGAAGCATAATTCCATTTCTTTATCAACTGCAAAGGCATAATACATTGTTGTTGCTAACAATTGTACTCAAGTATTGTGGATGAAGCAGATGTTGAAAGATATCAAATTTTTGTATGATGAACCTATTGCTATATTCTGTGATAATTCAAGTGCAATTAACATTTCTAAGAATCTGGTGTTGTATTAAAAAACCAAGCATATATCTATCAAGTTTCACTTTTTGAGAGAGAAGGGGAGTGAAAAGGAAGTCATATTGGAGTATATGCCCACTAAGGAACAAATTGTAGATATATTTACCAAGCCCTTTCCTGAGGATACTTTTGAGTATCTTAGAGGGAAGATAGGGGTGATTATCCCTCCTAATCAAGATTAAGATGCATTGACTTGCATTAGTCTATGCATTTCATAGTCATATCTTGTGATCCAGATTGATGTTGTGGTGGCTGCTACTCAGGGGGAGTAGTCAGATGTTCAGATATGTGGTTCAAATCTTGTGTAGAGAAAGATAATGTGCTAGGGGTGATTACCCCTCCTAATCAAAATTAAGATGCATTGACTTTCATCAATGCATGCATTCCACAGTAATATCTTGTGATCCAGATTGATGTTGTGGTGGCTGCTACTCAGGGGGAGTAGTTAGATGTTAAGATATGTGGTTCAAATCTTGTGTGGAGAAAGATAATGTGTATCTTTGTAATTGATGTCAAAGGGGGAGAAGAGTCATGTGAAAAACTGTGAAAGAGTTAAGGAGAAAAGAGTCAAAATCTAAGGGGGAGAAAGTGCTAAGAGAAAGTATCATTGATGGTATTTTTCACATCATGTGTTGCCATCAATTCCAAAGGGGGAGATTGTTGGATATTGCTAATATGTGGTTGTCATTGATGTCAACACTATTGGAATTAATGTCTTTAAGGTTGTATATGTCAAGGATATTGAGAAAATTGTAATAAAATAAATTGTAGGTTGTCGGTGATGCAGTGAAGCTCAGTATGGTGGCTAGCTCAGTATATTGATGATAAGAGGTTGTGGATTAAAGGGTTTTTTGAAAAGTATTTATAGTTTATCCACATGAAGTTTTAGTGTTTCACATGAAGATTTGATTGAGTTATGAGTATCTATGTTCTGACAGTTGTTTTGTTGCTTTAGTTAGTGTTCCTAAAAGAAGATGATGTGATTATAGTAATTTGAGTTGTTGCGGATGCTTCTGTGGTGATTCATGATGCTTGTGGATGCTTCTATATCATGTTCTATCTATGTTGTTGGTCCGCATTGATCGTTGTTGTTGCGATTGGTGACTTTCTTCTGTGAGTTCATGTTTTTCATGATCATGGCCGACAAAATGATTGTAGCATGTTTCAGATCTTCGAGGCATAATTTTTGAAGGTGTTCCATATTTGAGGATGTTGTTTTGGGTCCTTACTATGTTTTGTATGACATTGTTTTGTCTATATTGATAAAAAATTTATTGATTTGGATCGACAATTTATACACATTTCATATTTTGTTGGGCCGACATGTAGTTGATGTTATCCTTAGTTGTGGATATATATATGATCAATTGTTTATACCATTTGAGGGTATGGTGTGCAATGTATGCTGCATGCTAAGTGAAAATAATGTTCAAATCTTTTGAAGTCAGAAGTAAAGTGTGTAGAAGAGTTTATGTGCTTAACCAAAACTGTAATCAGGCATTAGAAGATGTTATTTTCTTAGTTCAAAATCTTCTGGATGTAATCCGAATGTGACTGTAATATAGTGAGTCTTCTTTTGGGTAGTAAACCATTTGTATTGAGTAGTGTACTCAAGGTAGTGTGCCTAAATGCATGTGAATTCCCCATTTGTAATACTTTTAACAGGATATAATCTTGTGGATTAACCTCCACCGTGGTTTTTCCCCTAACAGGGTTTCCACGTAAAAATCTTGGTGTTATGTGTGTTTTTGATGTGGTGATGGTTTTTCATGTTTATTTATTAGATATGAGAATAAGTTTAATCTGTATAATTTATGTGACAATTGATTCACCCCCCCTCTCAATTGTCTACCCTTGTGTTGCCAATAGGTTGTATGGAGCAGGAGCACCTTGCTCACTAGTTGCCTTTAATTGGAAAAATTGTAAAAATTGAACTTTCAAGTGTCAAAGCATGTAAATATTTGTAAAAATTCATAAAGTGATCATAAATAAAGTATTTGAGGTCACAAATAGGTCACTAGGTGGGAAAAAGGTGGAAAAAGAAAAATTTGGAAAAATGCTAAAGTTGCCAATTATGTAAATGCAACAAAAAGCAAAAGTCAGGAAGTTGAAAGGTCAAGAGGTAGTTTTAGGAAGTTTCATTCAATGAGGGAAGTTGAAAATGTAGTTAAAGGATTGGAAACATCTTTAAAAATCCTGTAGAAGGCGAGAAAAAGATAATCCATTATATTCTTGAAGTTTATCATCAATAAAAGTACCTTGTGTAGAACTAATTTGTAGAGTTCTTTCTGTCATTTGTTCACTTGTATGGTATGTAATATTGTATAGGGTCTTGAATCTTATTGTCCTTGGTATATTAGAGAGTTAGTATCTTTTTAAATCCATTTGGAAGTGATTTGATTAAGTAGAATATTTATTGTAAAGCATTCTTTGTAGTTCAATTAGAAACCCTTAAAACATGGGTTTTGAGAGTCTAATAGGAAAATGTAGACTACTCCACCAAATTAGACCTTGTAGATTAGTGGAGTAGATTTAAATAGGATTTTTTAGGTTTCCTTTATGTTTTTTTGTGTAGGGGAAACAAGAATGCATTGATGGAGTTGTTGCTACAGGGTATTTGAAGGGTTTTTCATACATGAATTATTGCCACAGTCATGGGTATGAAGGTATAATAGTTGCAAAGGTTTGGTAAAGGTTTCTAGAGCATATACAGACCTAAACAAGCATGTTTGAATCATTTTATAAGTGGCAAGAGGTATGGAGTATGGTATTCTAATAAACCCTCACTGGTAGGGCTTATTTTGTGCATAAGATAAGGGTTTTATAGATCAACATGTATTTGAGCTCTTTAACCCCTAAAAATTGTTGATTCTTGAGTTTTGTGACTAGTTAAAGGATTTTTTGTAGAAATTTTATGTTTTGGTGAGGATTAAAGACTACTCCATGTGCAAATTAGGCCTAATTGGTGGGTTTTTCCAACGTACAATCTAAGAATCTAGTAATTTCTTAAAAACAAGCTACTAAAAGCTTTTGTTATGTTAATTTTGACAAGAATGGGCCTCTGAAGGTGTATTTGGTTATGGGAAAAAAAGTTGGGTTTGCAAATTTTCACCAGATTAAAGTATGGAGACCTAATTGGCATTTAATGTTTTGATTGCATAGTAAGTGGAAGTTTGTGAAAAAAAAGACCTAAGTGTTAGATTTGTTGTAGAAAGTTCTTAAAAAAAGATGGAAAGGGTGTTTAAATACTTGGGAATGGTTTTGAAGGAAAATATGTTGTTTTTGGGTGATTGAGCAAGGTGTTCCCTATGAGCAAGATGATGTTTTGACTTCCAAAATCAAAGAGTCTGCTAGAATAGTGTTATGTGAGTAAACTCTTAGTTTTTTTCAGTTGTAATAATGATGTTTACAGTGATTTGGATGTCTGGTGACAGTTAGAAAGTAAGAAGGAATGATTTGTTGATATTTTTCCTTGGGAAGAGAGTTGTATTGTGGAGAGTATTAGTGAATATTGAAGTTTTGGTTGGTTTAGTGCCTTTGATCAGGTTTTTGTGTTAATTTCAATCAATTTGATGAAGGTGAATATGTATTTGAGTCTGATAAAGATGTAGAGTCAAGTTTTGATGTTTTGTCTCTTTGAAGAATTGAAGTTTCAAGTGAAATTGTACGAGTTTTTGTTGAAAAGTTTATTGAATCAAAGATGCTTGTTCAATTTGATCTTCTCCAATTGTGTTTGAGACAGATGCACCTTAATGAATTGTTGTGTTTGGTAGATGCTCTTGCATCACTATCAACCTCAAATAGTTGGACAAACATATATTTACCAACCACGAAATCACTATAGCACCAATGAAATACCAAACTTATACTTTGGGGAAATTTTGATTCATGCTAAATGTCTAAAAACATATGCTCTTATAGTAAATAGATGTAAACACAAAATCATCAAGATTATACCTAGCAATACGGGCAATTATTTTTATTTTGAGAGACTTTTTAATCCGCTATGTGCAAATGGTACCTCCCCATTTATTGAATAATTTTGTTTTGTTTTTTGTTTCCCAGAAGTTGCAACATTGTGCATGAAAAATGACTTTCCCTACAAGAACATTTTTTTTACAAGAATCAAACATTAAAATTAGACTCAGAAATAAAACCAAAAAAATCAAAAACTTAACCTAATATTCATGATTCATATGCTATAATAATATTACTAAGAGTCATGATTTGTGTGCTATAGATTTAGCTAAGCGCATCAAGATAAGAATTTTTGTTAACATCGTCAAATTAATCTTCTACCAAGATGTCATGCAAACTCAAAAATAAAATATCCTTTCATGGTTGTCATCCTATAGAAATATTTAGCAAAATACTATTGGCATAAAAAGGCTACATAAATTGCATGCGGATAACCTTCTCGATGATGGCAATGGTCTAATGAATGAATACCAATTTGAACTTATGAGGAATTCAATGCAACATAGATTTAGCTAAGTACACCTACTAAATTGTTCCTTGAACTTCTATAGAACTTAATTTAGTAGCACTACATATTAACACCATTGAGTAGATTTTTACTCTACTATAGCATAAAGTAGTCACCTAACATATTTTTGCATGGCTTTAAATATAAGTAGTAGTCTCTTATATACTGACTGATATTTTACTGCCATAAACATTTAATCCCTAAGCCAATCCAAACATGAATTGATATGTATGAGAGAACACAAGAAGCATTCAACACCATCTATCATCCCCCCATTAATTGTATCATTTCCTTTGTTTTCTACTTCTTAGAAGCTATATCATTGAGCAAAAAAAATGATTTCCCAAGCATGTGTTATTTTTTGTTGAGAATCCAACACAAATTTTCAGTTCAAAAGTAAAATTAAAGAAAACTGAACTTTAGCCGGATTGTCATGGTTTGATGGCTATAGTAATATTTACAAAGAAATATCCAATGTACTGTAGATTCAGGTAGGGACGTTAATGACCAATTTACTGACAAAGTGTCATGCATACTCAGAAATAAAATCAAGGTAAACAAAAAAATTAACTGATATATATTATGGTTGGCATCCTACCTTAACATTTACCAAAAAAATGGCATAAAAAGGACTATAAATTCATGTGAAAACCTTCTAAATGATAATAATAATCTAAAGAATGATGCCTAGATAGACTTACGAGGAATTTAAGTAGTTCTGTTATTTTCTAACACTTAATTTCATGACAATACATATGCATATCATCTGATGGATTTTGAGTTGACTATACCCTAAAAAATTCAACTAACATGTTTTTACTTGACAGTAGCTTAAATATGTCAAAGCAATGGTCTACTATAAATTACCCCAACTACACCATTCTTCTATGATAAGTAAATAACTAGGTGATATCCCACTGTCATAAACATTGAATCCCTAAGCCAATCCAAATATGAATGGAATAAGTATGAAAGAACACAAATAATATCCAAAACCATTTTTCCTATACAATTGTGTGCTTCAGCATGGATATATGAATTAAATGAAGATTGTCTTTAGCCAAATGGTAATCAATCCAAATCATCTAATATATAATATAAATTTCAGTAGCATTGGAAATCTTTATGTTTGTTGAAACTTCACCATCACCTTGTCTACAATGTTATTAGTTATTTCATGTGGATGGGACTAGAATAGCCAAATCTAGAGGATCATGCTGTTGTTTTGCAATAGTTAATCAAATATACCCATTCATGCATCAAAATATTTTGTACTGTTACCAATAACAAAATTTTGAATTGAATGGAAATCATAATTGGAAAATTGGAAAGTACGACTTGCCTTATTTGTCTTCAAATTATCTATCCCTAAACCATTATTTTGTCTCTTAGAAGTCACATCTTTAATAGTAAATGATGACAAATTACTACAATCCACAGAACCCTGTTGGTTGTATAGATCACAATTTGTTGAAGACATGATGATTAGTTGGAAATTTAAAACATAATAGACAGAAAAAGCATAGAACTGTGGTGGTTATCACAAATAGATCTCACCTTAGATTTCTTTGAAATCTTCCCCACCTTACTATATTTTTGTTTCTTCATTGACCTATCATTATAGATAGTGGAATGAACTGGAACACTTACATCTTTAGGTTCCTAAAATCAATAAAAGGTCTAGAGAGGTTTAATATGTAATTGGTCATTATTCCTTAAAACTTTAGATGTATCCATGCCCACACAACCATCTATGAGAGAAATTAGCAAAAATAACTTGAAAAGGGACACTGAAAAGGAAATATATATGGGCATTTCCTATTAAAATTTTATTTCCCATACATACCCAAATGTACAATAACATAATATACTTTACAATTTTTTGTTTCTTTTCCTCCACAATGCACACTCTACCACGCCCTTCAGAGATACAAGTCGAGTCAAACATCTAAATTCTAGTAAACATTCCACACATTCAAAAACAAAAGTAAAAATATAATATATTAACATCAAAACTAGGTATATGTGGTTCAATTCTTATCCTCTTTATTACAAGTAGCTCCACACAATTTGAGAAACCAGCTATATTTTCCTCTTATTCTCAATAGGGTGTGAAAGTTCTACTAATCAACAATTTAAAGAAATGATGAAAATGCAAAAATCTCTATTTATAAAACATTACTAAATTAAAAAAATATTTTTCTACCATACATGTAATTTAGCCTACTCTCCCCGCTAGTTTATATAAAATTTTTAGAAAAAATAAAAGATATCCTGGTACCTTTTTCATAGCAATGCCAGAAAAATAAAAATTAACTCTCGAATCTATATCACTTCCAACATTGCTCCAATCAAACTTTCCACCAACACTTTTCAGCTCTGAAACACTTGTAGCTTCAATTTTATGATTGTCATAACTCAGCATAGGATCACAACCATCCAATATGTCCTTTAGAGGGTAACCTGACTGTACACAAAGATGCATATAACATGTCAAAAACTACCTCCTACAACTTGTAGAAAAAGATAGTTTGCAACCATGTGCCTTTTGTTTACTTATGTAATGTGATACAAAAGTGATTTCAAGCTATGCAAATAAAAAATATTACAATTGGGAACAAATCAACTATCCCCTAATGTAATTCCTCTTGCTACCATGTGGGTATTACTTATAGTCCTAACTTTTCCTTATTGCAATACACACACAACAATAAATAAAACCAACTTGAGCTACAAAGTCTACAGAAGCAATGTTATAGCTACTTCTGCTTTCCCTACAGACTGCTTTGTACATTGCAAGACTACTAGACTTAAGTAGTGGGAGAGACACCAAATGCCTACATTCACTGATGGTCTCCGACCAATTGCTGTGATTACCCAAGCTAAGCTAACTAGCTTGATTTCTAAGATTGATAGGGTAGCCTTAGATTCAACCAACCACCCCTCAATTTACTTTACTTTTTCCTAGTCAGGTCTAATTCATGTAATAACTTGAGGTGGTGGGTAGGGAGAGAGAAACAATGGAATAAAATACAAATCCCAAGAACATGGGTCCCTTCTCTTTCAATGACAAGTCCTAGCACATTTAACTCCATATTTACAATCAAACACCATTGTAATCAATCTCATAGAAATCTAAAAACATGGAATTTGACATGATCACTCCCAGTCTCTAGATTTTAGAAACAAACATAAATTATTACTTTATCCAAATTGATTATGCAAAGCTTCTCTATAATTATTTCCATTGGATTCATTACAAAATCTAAGGTAGTCCTATAATTTCTGAGGGATTAGAAAGTAGGAGTAGGTTAAATTTATGATGTGAAAAATATCAAATTTTATGTTATAAAAAATTCCATTAAACTCCAATCAACTTAGAAAAAGAAAGAAAGTGCACCTATTTCCAATTGATGCTGGTTCAAAACTACACATTGAGACTATCAACCTTGTTCTATACAAAGAAAGGATTGACGGCTTTTTTCTCTACTTGAATTGGAGACCAAGGAGAATTTTATTTTCCAACATGTTGCCTACCATGAAATCCATGTGAGGTACCATTGATTGTATAAAAAATTTGGTGGTTCTCTATCCACATTATTTTGCTACCTTGATCAAAGATGCTTGGCCCTTTTACTTTGTGAGGTCACCACTTCCAAGAATAGGACCCTTTGTGGGGACCTAGAAGCTACCGAAATAACTACTTCCTCCTTCCCTCCATCATAGATGGGGGAAATTTAAGTATCCTTTGGATACTATTGATTCCCAAACATGGGGGGCATATCAATGAGGCATTGCTCTTCCTTGCAATTAACTAATTAGGGATCCCCAAAACATTAGCTCTCAATCTATGTTGTGTTTTTATGATTTACCTCATCTCAACAATGAGAACCCTTAAGCACTCTTCAACCATAGCACAAGTCTCAAAGCCAAGGTCAAATTAGCAGTTTCTTCTTTTCCTCCAAGAGCTCTTCAACCCCCAATTTTAAGAGAGTTTCTAGGAAAAATAGCCTACTTCCTAATATTTTCCAACTTGACCCACTTAGCAATAAGTACTCCCCAACAAGCATTCTTGGATCATGCATTGGCACTCCCACAATGATAGATGGTATTGTCATGGGCTCTTCCAATGTATGACATGGTACAAAAATTGATGGTTTTTGCTTCCAACCTTAGTTGCAAGCTTTAATTTTCATCAACTCCAGACTCTTTGAGGGATCCTCCCCTCACACAACTATTTGTACTTGTACTTGTTTTAGGATTAACATTTTGGGCTTACCCCACTCATCCATTTCTTTTCTTTTTTGTTTCTTTGCTTTATTTTATTTTGTTAGCCTTGCTTCTAGGGGAAATTTCCCTAATACTTTTCTATTGCAATAGGAGAACATTCTAGTCCCACTAACCTATTCTTGGACACTCATGGACATTAACATAATTTTTTGTTCTCCCTTTCTAAAAGATCCCTCACTAAGAGAGTACAATAGAAATCAAGACCTCACATATAATGATATGAAGTAAGCCCTACATGAATAGCCCAAAATAATTAGGATAGGGTTAGCATAATCGCATACCCTCATGATGCTAACTTGACTTATAAGCTTATAACTAACCTAGGGTTATGTGTGCCACATGCAAACTATTTCAAAACCATAGCATACATCATTATATTTTGGTCAAAGATATATAATAGGGCATCACCCCTTAGTAATCTCCACCCATGAGCCATGTTTAATCATATATCAATCCATATGTGATGGTCATCAATAGTGTTATGCTTCATAGTTGTTGCTTCTTTAATTCCATGAATTCCCATTGTTTTTGCTCCCTTGATTCCATATACACCCAAAAATTATTGTTTCTTTGATTAGTTCTATATCCATAGCCGTGTTTCTTCACACCACATGTCCACAATTATTGCCTCTTATGGTGGTGTGGCCTATGGGTGTCAATATGCCTAAATATTTATAGACCTAACCTCTTCAACCTTGTTTGCACATTTTCCTTTCACTCTTGTGTAGGAAATGGGTCTGAGCCTCTACCAACTCCTCCTTAGGTTCCAAAGAAGATGGAAGATTTGAGATACATACTCTACATCTATACCTAAGTCCACTTCATGCATGTCTACTTGATCTTGTGTGGGACTATCATTCATTCATACGTCTTTCTTAACCTTCATTGGTTCCCCATACTATGTAATACTTTAGAGTATTGTTTAATTGTCTTGAACCAAAGCTTCATAAACTTATTTTGCACATTAAGATTTAAAATTTCCAAAGTTTATAAACAAGCCCATCCAAGGATAATATTACACAAAGCATATTTTTCATGAGTAAGTTTTTGAAAATTTCTTGGCTTGTGCAAATGTGCATGTTAAAGAAAACAGAGAAAGAAATATGAGAATGTGAGATTATAAAAAATCTCATTATTCAAGTTATAGTTGAAAAAGAGAATTAGCAACAAGATAAGTAATGACATATCACAGTTAGTCGAAGTGGCATTACAACTACTTGTGGTTCTAATAAACCAAGTCATAATGTTATTTCTCTCAATGAAGAGTAATATAAGGATTTATTTTGAGTTTGCATGTATTATGCAGTTTCAACACTTACTACTAGTCTATTTTGAACATATGCTATGGTTTTGTAACCATTTTGATTTATCATGTGACATTTGAAATTGAATTGTCAATTAGCAGTAGTATTTTTTCATTAATTTTGTGTAATCTATAAATATTATGGTTAATTTTGTATATTTGACATAGAAATTTTATTGCATTTTATTTCTTTAGATGGCCATGCCTACCACATCAAACTTGAGGTAAAAACATATTGAAGAATTGTTGTACCTGATCCTCGTACCAGTCTAGAAATAGGAGTAGCAATACAACTTAGTGTAAATTGTGATTTTGGTTCTTATTTGGGTCCTGAACTTCTTAACAAGTAAATTCTTAGTCTTTGGTTGTAGCTTTTGTTAGACCACTAAAAAGATAATGTACTTATGAGCACTAGTTTCCTGACACAGTTGGCACAAAAGTAATTTTAATGTAAGGTAAAATCTCCTAAAATTCAACACTATTATCTAGAAGAACATTTGGTCAGATGACACCAAACTTACAGGCCTCTCTAATCACCCATGCTACTATTAAGGTTCTCAAATATCCACTGTTGTACTTTAAAGCCATATTAGTGTGTCTTTTATAGGATATTGTGACCGATTAAGTAATGATGTAATTCCAACTTATGTATGGACATGTTTAAATATACATATATAACTTAAATGAATTATTGAAAACCACTAGAAAATAAAATGAAACAAATAAATAGAAAATAGATCATAAATGCAGCACAAAAGTATTAGCAAATGATGATATACCAACAAGATCTCTACAGATATTTCAGTCTTGGAAATTGTCGAATTCAAAGATAAAGCCTCCTCCCTAAGAAATACCACAAATGTGACAATCAACTATTCACCCAGATAATATCAATCAATTTCTACATTAAGTTGTTGATAAGGGCCTTTTAAGAAACTGCAGCCTTTAATGCCATATCCTGAATGAGGTTTAAAAGTGCTGGCTTTGAACCTTCTTTATTGAACTTGTGACCTGAAAATTTGATAATTCAATTAAAAAAGAATCACACAAACAACAACTTTGACTTCCATTTCATGATGAATGAAATATAATAAGATCTTTGCTCACAACTAATAAAACACATCCTTTTACAAATGAAACCATGATCAATGTCATCTATGCATCTAAATTAGTATCCACATACCGTTACACTTAGTTGAGCATTCAATTGTGTAGAAATATATCTATAGTATATAAACATTACATTTCCCACTTTATTTTAATAATCTCTTTGTCAATTTTTTAAGATGAAAGATAAAAAAGGAAAACCCTAGTGGGAAAAGGGTCAAATGATTAACAAAAAATTTCAAGCAACTTCAAGCAAAAAAGATACTAGGATTCCATAAAGTAGAGCTCATTAGACATGCTACAAGAATTCCAAGTAGCAGTATACAACTGGAAAGAACAACATAGCTATTGGAAAGAAAAGCATCATAAGCACATGTAAATCAAGGAGAACTAGCATTTACTAATGCTACTAACAGCCAAATTTTGTTATTGTGCTTTTAAATGTTTCCCAACTTCACACATATTTTTAAACCTGTGCTTTCCATCAAGCAAAATGGTATTAAAAACATGAAGTTAGAACCTATTAGACTCAAAGAAAATGTAATTGATATATTGATTAATTTCAAGTTATTGATAGAACCAGTTAGAATCAAAGAGAGTGCAATTGATGTATTGATTAATTTCAAGTTATTGATAGAACCAACCCTGTCCTAGAGGTATGGTCTTCCTCAAGCATATCCATGACAAAGGGTTTCGAGTTGTATAGAATTACAATGGAAATGTAAGGAATGCAGGTTTTTAGTGCTAAATAAAATAAAGTTAAGACACATTAGGTAACATAATAGTTTGAGTTTTCTTAATTAATAGGCAACTTGCTATACCTAAATCTTAAGCTTGTTAGGTTGTTTCATAGTTTTTATTTCTATTATCAGGTTGCCAACTTATACATATCAACATCTTACAATGTAATTGTAC
The DNA here is from genome assembly GCA_007258455.2 of Sequoia sempervirens. Lineage (NCBI taxonomy): Eukaryota > Viridiplantae > Streptophyta > Pinopsida > Cupressales > Cupressaceae > Sequoia > Sequoia sempervirens. The sequence continues at coordinate 68,857 of VDFB02083989.1, read as the reverse complement.
AACTTCTTTTTCAATGACAACATAGTATCAGAGCCAATAGTATACTTGAGAGAATGTAGTTGGAACTATATAGAGAGAAACAGGTGTTATTGTCAATGAGAGGAGTAGAGTGAATGCAAACCTACACCAAGTTTACTTGGATAGTAAGACAGGAAATGCTGGGGAGTTTTTATAATTCTTCTATAGACTCTAACCACCTAGAGTTTTGGAATATCACCCTTGACTCAACCTATCTTCTGATGGGTGGCTTTAGCTGGGAAACACCAGGAATCTGCATTATTGAGCTTGATCATGTTGTTTACTTGATGATCACTGATGGATTCCAAGGCCAAGGTAGTTAGTGTGATATTTTCAAAATGGGATATGTGAGAAGGAGGATTTGTGCCTAGAAAGTCTACACAAGGCACATAAAAAGTGTGCAGTTGTTGTAGAAAACTAAGGAAGTTTGGAAAAATGTGTAGTTGCAAAAGAAGAATTGATACAAGGCTGACCAAGATCAAGTGTTCCCATTCACTTGCTCATACATTCACATATTTAAGAAAGGTTGTGTCCCTTAAATAAAAACTTCTATAATGTAAGTTGGCCTCCCTTATACGAATTGATTTCTTAAGTAATTCAGCCTTAACAAATAATTATAATGAAGTGATTTTCTTATATAAATCGGCCAATATTTATTATCATTAATTCATATAATATTGCCTCCGATTTGGTGATAACGGTTATTTCATACTTATTTTATTATTTTGTGGAGTTTTTTTAAGGTGGTTCAAGGAGGAATATTACACTCCTATAAGCATACAATCATACCTCTTGCAATCTTGACATCAATGAGATGAATTGCATCAACACTAATGGACAATCAATCAACAACCACTTTAACACCATGGAACTATTGTTGCAACAATAACATGAAATGGTTTGTCAAACTTGTATCCCAAACCTATCACATTGAATAAGCTACAAACTATGACTTAGCATGAATATCATAAACACAAACATGATATTGTCTTGAAGGAATATAAGAATTATATTAATTTCCAAGACTCATACAAATATTATTGAAAGCAAAGAATAAATGTTCAAACATATGTTCAAACAATGACAGTGGGCTATTGACCCCCCCTGCAAAGGATACCTCCATGAAACACTTATCCTTCATGCATACCAATTTACATCAAGTTAACTATCACTACATGTAGTTGGATTGAAGGGCATAAAATGGTACATGATTTTTTGTGTAGGAGATAGATCACATCTAAAGACATGGGAGAGCTATGCAAAATTGGAGAAATTGGCTTGGGAAATGAAGGCAACAAGGTATTTCCAGATTCAAGACTTTTACTTAATGCTATGGAATAGAAGAAAAAAGAATCATGTATCTTCCACCATAGTGAAAAGTTAGAAATTACATTTGGTTTGTTAAACATGGCCCCTGGTACAACTATTAGAGTTGTTAAGAACCTTCGAGCATGTTCTAATTTTCACACTACATCTAAATTCATCTCCAAGATTATTGCAAGAGAAATTGTTTTGAGAGATGTGAACCATTTCCATCATTTTAAATAGGGCTAATGTTCTTGTGGAGAATATTGGTGATGCTAAATGAAAAAATTTGAAAAATAGGCCTTCACTATAATAATGTGCACTACATCAGATATCCAATAATAATGAAGGGACATCCATCAAAGAATAATAGCAGAGATTTCTAGAATATTTCTTAGTTCTTCTACCAACTAGATTCATCGTGGACCATGATCTTCATGGTCATCATGTTGACCTCCATACGTGAAGAGTGAAAAGGGGGCTAGTGCAAATATTCTACAAGCTATTGCTAGATCTGGAGTCTTAGCTAGATATGATTAATTGTAGCTAATTCCTTTCAAAAGATATTGCTAATAGTTAATTACTTTCAAAAGATACTACTAATAGCATATGCTATTTCCCACTCAAGCACCCAAATTTTCCTTCAAGGATTACATTAACTTAAGCTTTTCAACTTCAAGGAAAAAATTATGGGGGGGTTGTTTTGAAAATGGAAGACTATCAAGCTTCTAATGGTCCTTTATGTGCTCAAGCATTATTACATACTTCTCAGCTAGGGAAAAGTGTTAGTGAATGATATGTACTAATGTAGATAAGTTTCTATTCTATTGTCCTTGGTTAAATAAGTTAGGTGTAACGAAAGACTTGGCAGAAATATGAGCATAGATAAGAGCTAAAGAAACCTTGAATAGTGACAAATAAATATTTTCAATAGGTCTGAGAAGGGATAAAAGGTATTTGAGAGGCCTAAGAAACCTCATAATAGGCTGACAGAGTATAAGAGAAGAGTGAGTCTAGTGGTCTGCTACAACAAAAGGGAAGTATGATGGTTGAATGGGATAAGACTAGACATTGAACAAGGTATTTTGACACTCCTCACATAGAAAAGTGACAATGATGTAGAGGGAAATCTTGATAGCATAAGAACATATATTGAAGGCTCCATGAAAAAAATGGCAATCAATACTAAAGAGTGACAAGGCAATGAAGATGGTGATGAGACACAAGTTATAGCTCTTGATTATGTTCCACAAACATTTCATGTAAGATCTACAAATTTGGTTGGAAATTCAAGTGGATGAAAGTGCAAAGCCCTAGGCATGTTCACAAGGGTGGCATTAACTTCAAATAAATTAATCCTATAATGAATAAGACAATGACTATACCACAAGAAGCTTTGTGACAAAATAAAGGTTTCAAGTTGATTAGCTCAGGAGACAAAGGTGCACATGGTGGTTTTCTTCAAAGAGGAGTTGTTAGGTGATGAACACAAGCTGATGAATCATGAAAAATCTTGGTTCAAGCTCATATATCTACACCAAAACATGACAACAATTCACAATTTGAAAGATCAAGAAACCTCATGGATACAACTAAGATATAGTGACAATTGTTAGATCATGCACAAATGATACTCATAGGGTATGATTTTTATCTACTATTCATAGGAGATTTCCCACATGCGAAATAGTTGGCTTCACACTTTAGGAGACTATGCATATGGGTATGTGCAGGATCATCATGGAAAAAACAGGCCCTTAAGTGGTGTAAAATTCAGAAAAATTAGAGTTAGGCAAATTGACACAAAAATTTGAATAAGTTATCTATATTATTTTAAAAATATGTAAGAATAGAATATGTAGAAAATTGAATGTAGTTTCTAAACTACTAGTTTTATTTAAAAAATAAATCTATTTGGTGAAAATTTGAAATTTCAATGCAGTAGCACTTAAATTTCAGGGAAAAAATAAGTAGGTGTCTATCTGACCATCCTAACCACAATAAAATGATAATATTTTTTTATAAGATTTTAGATATAAGTAGAGGACTCGTGTCCCGATGTGATGCATATTTTTTTGTAATTTTTTACCAGGTAAATAATTAATTATGAATTTTTTATTACAACTTTTAAAAAATATAAAAAATTTGTATGTATGACCACCTTAACTTGGTCAAAACTTCATGAAATTCACTTTTTTTTAATCCTATAGTATGCGAAGCATAGAATGTGATGCATGTTTTGGATTTAAAAAATGTGATACTGTTTGAAAGCTATAGATGTTTTTTAATCAGCCTATCAATTAGGACTTTAGTCGTAATTCAAATAGAAAATGAATAATAATTATTTATTAAATTCAAAGTAAAGAATAATTTATATTGGTGGAAAGCTGAGAATCTCCTTTAAAAACCCTTTTCATTTCATCAATTTTGGGTAAAAACAAGTCATCAACCACATACCCTACACGTACCCATCATATCACCACTTTTTGGCCCATCATGATCCTGCACATACCCATATTTTAATTGCAAAGTGTTGCCAAATATTTTTAAAGAGGTAGCTCTTAAATCTATTGAAATGCATAATAAAAGCATATAGATAAATGAGAAGATCAACATGACAATTTTCAATCATGCATGACAGTGACTTAAACAAAAGACATCACAATGGCAAACTAGATAGGGAGTAGTTCAATTATGGATAGTAAAAATCCACATGGCATGAACCCTAGGGTGGAGGTACATAACAAAGGAGGGGCTGATTATTGGAAAACAATCCAATGAATATAGGTCAATGTTTGCATGATGGGGCAGAGGTGTTAGGTTTGTAAAAAGAAATCCATGAGAGTCATAACAATTATGAAACAATCCCGCTTACATAAATCTAGGATAATTAAGTAAATGAAAACACTTGCAAGAGAAATTGTTCTAAGAGATGTAAACCATTTGAACCATCATTTTAAACAAGGTCAATGTTCTTGTGGAGAATACTGGTAGTGCTAAATGAAACAATCTGAAAAATAGGCTTGCACTATAATAATGTGCACTACAACAGATATCTAGTAATAACGAAGGGACATCCATTAAAGCATAACACCATGGACTTTTTGTCATATGTTGTAGTTACAAGTGCCCTGCTAGACATACATGAAAATGTGGAAGCATAGACAAGGCAAGCGAACTGTTTCCAAAAATGCCTCAAAGAAATGTGATATCATGGAATGTTGTGATTAATGGATATGCTCAAAATGGGTTTTTTCTGAAAAGTCCTTAGAAATTTAAGCAAATGCAACCAATGGGTGTAAATCCCAAATCCTCAACCTTTAATCTATTCATGGTAAATGAAATTTTCTTAAACCCTAATAGTTACACCCATAAACTATTGCTTCAATCTATTCACAGTAAAATAAATTTGAAAATATCATGGTTTAAGGGCTTAGTTAGATTTAATTATTAGGGTTTAAGTAAAAAAAATTGCTTAAACCCTAATAATTAAACCATAAACTATTGCTTCAATCTATTCACAGTAAACAAAATTTGAAAATATCAGGGTTTTAGGGCTTACTTAGATTCTTGAGTTCAAAAAAGAAAACATTGAAATGGCACCAACAACATCAAATACAATACAGTCCATAGCTGTGGTTGGAGATAGGTGACCTGTACTCTAAAACCCTCAACAAAACCTTATTTTCAAGATGTAGCTCACCAAATTGGAGAAGTGAAAGGTCAATACTAGCAAGGAAGAGTTTGGACCTGAGCGAGAACCAATAGTGGTGGGAAAATTAGCAAAAAATGGCAAAAATAACCAAAAAAAATGGCAAAAAATGATGAACGACTGAGATTTGTTTAATTGTGTTGCATTGAGACAGACTCAATTTTAGACTGTTGATAGACAAAATGAGCTTGGAAAAGTATAATTATTTTTTTATATAATGCAAAAAATTAATATAAAAATATAATATAAAATATAATTAATATATTATATATATTTAATATAATACTAAAATAGATTAAATTATATATAATATAATTATATTTATCATTATATTTAATAGTATATATAGATTATATTATTATTATATATTGTATTCTATAATAAAAATTACTAAATATAAATATAAAATTATTATAATTAATAATTAATATATAAAAAATCTGATATTTTAATTGATCTTTAGAGAGATCGAGAAAACGAAAGAGAGATAGATGGGGAGACAATTCTATATAGAGAGAGGAATATATACAAACACTTGCACCTAAAGGAGGTTCAATGATTGCGCCGATAGAAAACTATATGTATGTTAATATGCTAGAGAGTATGTGTTTGTGCATGGATGTGCTACAAATTCTAGTTGCATGTGGCTAGCTTAAACAATTAATAATAAGTGCTAAATAATGGAATGAAATAAATTTAGACAAATCCAGATTAAGGCTCCCTAACATACTTCGTGCTGTTGGGCTTAGATGTGGTGAAGTTACGGCTCCCTAACATGCTTCATCTCTGACCCCATCATGGTGGACTATGGGAATAACACTATTGATTCTTGATTCCTTAAATGATCTATTCAAATGGATTGAAATAATTGATAATATATATGTATTATATGTACCATAACTCTTATAAAATCACTGGTAGAATTATATTTTATCAAATTGGCTTCAAATCATAGTTAAAAAAATTAATGATTCTTTAACATAATGAGTAATAAAAGTTAAAGAATGTAAATGTTAAATATTTTAATAAAATATGTGAAGGCTTTAGGACTGCACCAAGAGGCAATGCCTTCCATGCAATACGTATTTTTTGGTGCACCAAGCAACCTATGTGACCAAATGGCCCACTTAGGTAGGGTTCCCATGAGGGGGGCTTAAGCTCTATGGATTATGATCAAATTCAAAAGAAAAAAGAATAGAGGAGTAATATTCATTTATTTAGTCATTTTTATTTTTTTGACCAATTATTTAGTTGTGATTTTACCCGATGACCAAATTAGTCATTTATTTAGTCATTTATCCTTGTGAATTGCAAAAAATTAGTAAAATTTAGTCATTTTTAGTCACATAGTTGTTTATTTTCCAAATTCTACTAGTGAATATTGTATTGCAAACTAGAGATGGCATACACTAAGAGCATGTATTCATATACACTCACATCAAAGCATGTAGTGTCATTATAAAAAAATGCATAATCATGGACTATTACTACCCATAAATGAAACATAGACCAATACAATCTATGCCCAAAGTATTTTTAAATACCTTAAATCTTTTCTTTTGAAACCTTTACATATATCTTTGATCTCTCTTTTAAAGGCAAGAATATGAAACTTTACATCTTGTTGGAAGGAGAATCATGCTTAGGGTTTGACGAATAGTACATGGAGATCTACCTCACATGACAATTGGATTTATTCATTAGCATTATTCTCACTCTTGGATCCAGTCTACAATCAAACTAAAAAAACTCATGATCAATCTCCTTGTGCAATTAACACTTCCCTTGTTAGCATAAAATCTACATGAATATTAGTGTGTTGCATGTTAAATGACACTCTGGCACATTTTCTAAACTAGGAGTATTTATCTTTAACAATATGTCGTAGAGTGAAATGTGGAGATATTCATAGTTAATCCTCTCATGTAGGTAAAAAATACCTTAATCACATGAAAAATGGTGTGTTATAGGCTTTAATCAACATTCAAACATGTTTCTAAGGCTTTATCGACCATTTGGTGTTAATTAGGAACCAAATCAAAACTTGGAGATAGATCAAGAACTAATCGAGGGTTCTAATTATTCTTGGAACACTTGGAATCCTTGATTTCTTCTTTGGCCACCTTCTTCACTTTTTTCTACCTATATCGTTATTAATTGTTGGAACTTTCTCAGTCACCCATAATAGATTGAGGATTTCGGGTTTTCCTAGAACACTCGAAACCTTTAACCTTCTTTCTATCTTCGATAATTTTCCCTTTTTACTTCTTTAATGATTACCTTTTCCCTCTATTGGGGGTTGCAACCCCATTAGGAACTAATATGGGATTTAGAGTGTTTCCTACAACCTTGTCAAAGGCCAACATAGGTTTTAGAACCTTATGAAACCTCTGGCTTCTAACTTATACCATTTATACAATGCACATTTTTGGGGGTCAAGGTTTCCAAGGATCCCTACCTTGCTTGAAATGGTAGAAAAGAGTGAAAATCATTGGTAGGCTGAAAGGTGGATATAAGACAAGCATTCAAGCACTTTTTATAAAGGTTTAGCATGAAATTGGTGATCATGGAAACAAGGTACCTTGTGTTCAAAGTGACAGGAAAGTATGGCAACCCATAATAGGTTTAAATGATGATACCTAGGTACTTCACTAGGAACCATTGAGAGTTAGCAATGGGGCCAATACCAACTGAATGCTTGATTAGAAAGAGAGGATGAAGAGTGATGAAACATCGATGGGTCAAAAACTTGCACGATCTTATAAAAAATTTGACATTCGGGGTATAGGTTTGATGCATGTGGAAAATGGAATGGATTCAAATGAAAAAGTGATGGCTCAAAGCTTGACAACCAAGGACTTAGGATATTTAATGAATTTGATAGTAGGGATTAGGGTAAACAAAGAAAGCATGATAGGATACAAAACCCTGAAACTTTGAAAATATTAAGATAGGAAAATTTAGAGCTTTCAACTTGGGTTTTTGGATAGGGAATGAAAATTCATAAGGCCTAATAGTGGCTCTTGTTCAAGGATTCATGCTTTAGCGAATTGTGGCAAGGATTCAAAAAATATCTGGGATGTGGATCACACAAACACATGCACAAAAAACTAAAAAAAGGAAAAATACTTCACTATGATCCATAGGCAATCACAGATGCACAAGACCAGACAAAGGAAAAGAAAGATAAAATATTAGGAGAAATAATGCATCAAGAATTTTCTATGTACTAGAAGTTTGTGAAATTCTCTATTCATATTCTTGATATAATAAGAATTTTCCCATGAGTGTATGAGATAGCATATGATCCCAACAAAAAATGATCAAATTTTCCATGTTCTCCTTTTACTTGAGCACTTGCATCCCACATAAATACCAAGTCACCCATAAAATATCCTAGTAGAGGCCTTCTTGTCAAAAAGATATTTGAATTGGTGTTACTTCCTCAAATTGATTGCCTGAGCTTTCCTCCTTGACTCATCCACTTCTACTAGTTGGTTTATCTTGCATGGCATTGCATATTCAACATCTTCATCATAGTATTGAATAAATTTATAAAATATTAGTAGGTTATTCATTGGCATCATTGCATCCATGCCATATGCTAGTTCATAGGGTGACTTTTCTATGGATTTTTTGAATGTAACCTTATCAACCCATAAGGAAAACCTCAAATTTTAATTCCAATATTTCTTATTTTATCTTATCATCCTCATTATGATCTTCATTAATATTTTATTTTTGTACTTTTATTACCCATTCCATTGTGGATGGTAAGGAGATGACTATGATAAGTTAATCCCATAGTCGAAATATAAATCAACAATATCTTCAAACCCAAAACACATTGCACTATTTTTAATCAACTTACTTAGGAATCCAAACCTTGTAATAATATGTTTCAAGAAAAAATCCACCACCACCTACCTAGTTTCTCTTTTGGTCGGGATAAATTCAATCCACTTAGTGAAATAATAAATAAATACAAGGATCCACTTGAATTCACCACTAGAATTCACTATGATCTCACCAATGAAATGAATTCCCCACTATTGAAATGGGGCTTCTACCACTATAGGCCTTAGGGGTAGGGCTCCATAATTCTTCAATTTTCTAGAGAATCTCTTATATGCATCACATTTTCTCATTAATTTTTGTGTATCAATAAATAATGTTGGCCACCAATAGCCTTCTCTCAATATTATATTCTATATGCATCATCAAGGGGAATGAGACAATTTTTAACATGATAATATAGGAATAGAGAGATATGAGATTCTCAATTGATCTCCCAAATTATAGATAGTTCAAAGTGTGTGGGGATAATCAATGTTTGATACAACACACATAGTGTCAAGATCAACACTAGACCAAATCAATCATACAACATGGTCAATGATGTTACCTCATGTTGATATAATCCCTAGTGCATTTGGTTCAAGTATGAGTCCATAAATATAAGAAAAATATTAAGCCGCTTGAGATGTGTTAGGATGTCATTTTGGACTCACAATTATCTTTTACTAATATTACCAAAAAAGGATTAAAAAACCCCATGATACCTGCTCAAATGATAAAATCAAACACCAATACTCAATTCATATAAAGTAGCTCAAATTAAGTCATATCATGCAAACATAACATTTCTAAGTTACAAGATTTCTAAGTAATTAACCAAAGAGTGAAATAGTGAAAAATAAAAATAAAAATTCCCAAGGAAAATTCTATAAATAGAAAATAGATATAAAGATCTCTAAAATACCTTTCCAACACTACAAGAATTTTAAAAATTAGATATACAAGTAAAAATTTATGAGCTTGAAAGAAAAAATGAATATCTGACTTCGACAAGTAATAAAATATATTGGACACAAAATTTGATGATGAGACTTGTACCATTGGATGTACGTGGAACTAGGTTTATGATAATATATTTTTTGTCAATTTTTCACTTTGTAAACCCAAGTTATGGAAGAAAAAAAAAGAAAAAACCATCCTTTTAGGCATGATTGAAAAGGGTTAGGTGGTTGGCTAGTGGTAGATGTGTGAACCTCCAAAGGCATAGAGTCAAAACCACTCATACTAGTGGTAACTAGGTTGCAAGATGGTGACTATCAAGTAGAGTAACGAAAATGACTTGACTGAGATATGATAAGGGTAAGAAAATTTGGTGGTGGTTTTCCATGATAGTGGTGATGTAGACTAGTGGTTCCATTGGTGGAAATGTACTATTGCTAGTGGCACCGCTTTGACAAAAAAAAAGATATTTTATCCAATTGTTGGCAATGTAACTATTGAGAACTTATGATAATAATGATGAATACAAAACATGTTAAAAACTATTGATGTTAGCATAGATGCATGTTGGTGCATGCAGTACTCGGTTGGAAATTTGTATTCCAACCATGAAAATTAAATAACTCACTACTAATAATTAAATTTTGTCAAATTTTCATGATATCACCATTTTTTATTTTTATAAATGATATATATGTTAAATATTTTTGACAATTTTGTGTGCATATAGTATCAAGTTTCTTTAATCCTAGTTTATCATCCATTTTAATAAATGTTTTGTATCCCTAACATTTGGTATTAGACCATAGGTAGTTGTTTGGGAAGTCATTACATTGTTGGGAGTCCTAACCTTGGTTGGTGTAGTGGAAAACCCGACAATATTTAAAAAAAAATTATATTTCATGTATAAATGGTCACAAAAGAGAATTATAAAAGCTTTGAAAGGAATAATAATAGTATTGAATCTATGACTAGCACATTATGGCTTGATATTGAATATTGTAATAGTTAAGACTTTGATCTATGAAAGCTAAATATGAAATACTTTTGGTGGAGTGAGATCAGTGTGTTGTAATGCTTTCTTTGATTAACAACTATGGTATGTTTGATGAAGATGTTGGAAACACAAGGGCAGACAACTGAGAGGGGGGTGAATCAGTTGTCTCAGAAATTCAAACTTATTAAATTTATTAACCCTTATTCTTAGATCTGATTAATAACCATGAAAGCATAAATCATCAACACATCAAAAACACACATAACACCAAGATTTTTTACATGGAAACCTTGTTAGGGGAAAAACCATGGTGGAGGTTAGTCCACAAGATTATACCCTATTAAAAGTATAAAGAATAAAATAGGGAATGCACATGCATTCAGGCACACTACCTAGAGCTCACTGCTCAATTACAACAAGGATTACTACCCAGAGGAAGACACGTTGTCTTATAGAAACATTTGGATTACATCTGCAGGATTTTGAACTGAGAAAATAGCATCTGCTAATGCTTGATTATAGTTTCAGTTAAGCACATGAAAAATTCTTCACACTTTGCTCTGCCTTTGAAAGATTAAGAATATTATTCATGCACATCATCACCTCAAATAGTATAAACAATCGTTTATATATATCCGCAACAAGAAATTACATTGTTACATGTTGGCTTCAACAAAATAATAAAATGAATACAAACTATTGGCCCAAAACATAAATAATTTTCAATGCAAATCAACCAAGGTCGGCCACGACATAGTGAAGACCCAAAATAGCATCTTTGAACATGAACCATCTTCAAAAATTATTCCACGAAGATCCACAACACGCTACAATTACTTTGTCAACCATGAACATGAAAAACATGAGCACGCAAGAGAAAATCACCAATCACGAGCACAATGATCAATGCAAATGTGCAACATAGATAGAGCATGATCTATAAACATCCAAAAACATCATGAATTACTAGAGAAGCATCCACAACAATTGAATTGACTGGAATCACATCATCTTCATTCAGGAACACCAACTGAAGCAACATAAAAACTATCAAAATACAAATCTTCATAACTCGATCACATATTCACGCGGATCTCTAAAACTCAATGTGGATAGAATAGATAAACTCAACAACAAACCCTTTAATCCACAATCTCTGATCGTCAACTTACTGAACTCACCAACACACTGAACTTCACTTCACCACTGACAACCTGCAACTTATTCCATTACAATTTTCTTAATATCCTCGACATATACAACCTTAAACACATTAATGCCAATAGTGTTGACATCAATGATAAACACATATCAGCAACACAACTACAACATCCAATAGAATATTGGGTAAAATTGGATAATAAAGAAAGAAGTATTATCTAATTATATTTGTTATATTTTATGTTAATAAATTTTCCTCGAGAAAAAACTAAAATTTAATTGTGAAAGAAGATAGGTACATCATATTAGTCTAGGAGTCTAGTAATAAACTTTTCTTAGAAGATGTTTTATTCTCTAGAAACGAGAGAGGGAGACTAAGTAATTGATGACTAGAAATTTCTTAGTATAATGTTAATTCAACTTGATACAATAGGAGTCAAGATGGATGAAGATGATAAGTACCAAGTATTATTTTTTTCTCTATTCAATTCATGGGAAAATTTCATAATATTTATGAAGAATAATTTCATTTCATTGAAAATAGAAAATGTAATAGGTATTTTGTTAAGTGAATAAATTAGAAATAATTTCATAGATGGAAATTCTTTTGATGCCCTATTTTATTAGTTTAAAAGAGGAAACATGATGATTAAGTTAAGATGAATAGCTAAAATATTTTCACTGATTGACATTAGGATTAAGATAGTTTTCTATTGTTGAACAAATTAATTCTACAATCCAAAAGATGATTTAAAATTAGAAAGAAAATATATTTTATTTAATAAAATCATATAAGAAATTAGTAAAATGCTGTTTACTAGAAATTAGAAAATAATTCATATAAGCATATTATACAATAGAAAAAAGGATGAAGAGAGGAACTTTGTTGAATGCATATGACAACTAAGAAGGGGTGAATTAGTTGTACATTAAAACTTCAAAACCATCATAAACATTCATATCCACATCAAATTTAGTAACCTTTAAACTATTAGAATGATTTAGCATGAAAGAAAATAATATAAACTACAACACATCAACACCATGCACAATAGAACACCAGATTTACATGGAAAATCAAAGAAGGGAAATACCACGATGAGGATTAGCTCACAATATAAAGTAATTTCAACACCAAATATAAAAGGCTCACTATCGAAGGGCTCACTCCCAAAAAGAAATAAGGGCTCACTGCCAGATTACAAAAAAGAAGAAAATAAGAATGATACAATGAGAAATCCATCTCAATGCAACAAAAAATTCCACCACAACATCACCAACACATTCACAGCCTTTTTGAAGATTGTAGACACATTCTCCTCATTGCTTCTAGTAGTCTAACTCGTTAAATTTTGTAATGCACTTCACAACTCTGTAATTTGTATCACACATACACACACTTATTCTCCATCAACACGACACTTATTTATACCTTCTTCAACCTTGAAAACATTCTCCAAGGTTGGATATGCACCTCAACCACGCAAATTCAAATTAGGTTGGCACCAAAAAAATACCATGGTGGAAAGGAATGAAGGTAGACCACATCATACCTTAACTTAGACCCAAATCCATTCATACACACCACAACATGCTTCCATGTTCACCAAAGAAGATCCAAAATTAGTGTAAACACCTAACGTCGACCAAACTTGTGTAAGCACCATAAAAAAATTAAGTACTTAGTTCCTATGATCCAAAGATGACTCACAAACCATACACAACACTTGAACACAATCTAGAATATTCCACAAAAAGGTTTGAAATCCAACAAATTCCTTCACAAAAAATTTCAATTGAAGAAAAAAATCATCCTATTCAACTAAGTAATCTTCCACACACTGTAACTAAAGAAATCAACTTGTGAAGCACCAAACCATGAAAAAAATCAACTAAAGATAGGTATGAACCTTATTAGCACACTTCCATAACCACAAGACCATAAACCAAACTACAGAGAAATGCGTAGCAAAACCATTTTTCCTAGACACCACTACAACACAATTCACACACTAGTGAACAAAACTTTCTTTGTACAATGATCCAATCCAAGAAACTCTAAATATTACACCTATGAAAACCTTTGATCATCATATATGAACCGCATAAATAGATCTTTAACATAGAAGAAATGCAGAGCAAAACCAAAACACCACTATGTATGCCAGAACACCTCTACAACACATTGTTTCCTCTTTTATTTAGATTTTTTCAAAAGCATTTGAAAATAATCACCAGAAAAAATGTGACACAACAACTCATCCAAACAACATCCAAAAACAAAAGCTTATCAAAGAAACACTAAAGGTTGACACTAGCATTTACTACTAAAAACATAATGAAACTAATCAAAGCATCATCACAACTTCTCAACCATTAGTAGACATCAATGTCAACACATGCATAAGCCTATTGGCATCAATAACAACACCAACTACTCAAACTTGCAAAAATATCCCCCTTTTTCATTTATGGCAACACATGATGTAAAAAACTACCAACAACAAACAACCATCAACAAACCTAATAGGTTTGATTATCAACATACTGCTCCATATCAACTCTTTCTCTTTCTTCCTTTTACTTTGTCTCCCCCTAATCTTATTACTCTCCTTTTCTCAACTGACTCTTTCCATTTTCACATTATTCTCTCTCCCCCTTTGACATCAATGGAAAATAGTATCAATCATAATTGTACCTTATCTACAAGATCTTTTCCTTTTTATTGCTTTGCATACTCCCCTTTAGGATCACACAACAAACTGTATCAATCAACAACCATTGCACATATCATTTGAAACAACTAAAAAAGGACAACACCAAATTTCACCAACAATTTCTCCACTTGACTGCAACAACCAACAATGCCACTACCTATTGTTGGAGTGCAGTTAACACTCAGAGGGGGGGCAGTGATTCAGTGTTAACGAATTAATCAATTATTTTTAAAAACTTTTAACAATAATTTGATCATGAATGTACTTATGTTGAACATATAAATGAATAAACAATGAAGCAAATACTTTTAAAACATTGACACAGAGTTTGTCTTGAGTGGAAACCCTCCTAGGGAATAAAACCACTTGAATGTGGCCTCACTAGCATTATCTAAAAAAATATTCTTTGTACAAAGCCTCACTAGAAAATTTGTCTCACTGACAATGGTGCTATCTCACTGATAGTCTTTTGAAATGTACAAGTATGAAAGTAATATAAATACAAAGTTTATCTTTGTTTCATTAATCATATACTATGTTCTGCAATGACCTTAGAATCAAAGTCACAAAGTTCCAAGTCTCAAAAAAAAAATATTGCCCTTTAGTAAGATATAATTTGTGCCTTTCAAAACCTCTCATCCATATTATCAAATAAGAATTTCAAATTATATATATATATATATATATATTCTCTGTTTTGGAAAACAAATCTGTTTGAAAACTATATGAGCAATTTCCATATGAAGGTCAAAACTGAAAAACCGCCTTTCCCAGATGTTCCAACTATAAACCATCAAACAAAACTTGTTAAGAATGTATTAACAACAACCAACATATAAATATCATAGAGTTTGTTGAGCCAACATAGCATAACTAATCCAAAAAGATAAAATCACAACAAAACATAAAAACAAAATAATAGGGTTTTCTCAAGAACGAAAACATTTTATACTCAATAAACAAACACCCTTTCAGTAGACCCAAATTGGGTTCTTTTGGAACAAAGACATACAGATCTATTAAGGAGTAATCAAAGACTTGTTTACTATTCTCTTTCAAAAAGAAACTACCAGAGAGCCATGGGTAAACCTTAACACAAAATGCTATCTCTAACAACAGGCCCAACCAAGAATGGGTTTATTTTGTTTCCTTTAAACAAAACTTTGAAATAAAAACAAAACACTGTTCTACACAAAACCTTTATTAAGAAGAGAAAAAGTTACACGATTTAACTCGCAACAGACTAACAAGAGATTTAATCAAGATAAGCACGAGCCCAAACAAATTAAAGATCCCAAAACACAAAGAAGCATAATAAGGAATACACTTGTTGTCGGCGCAACCAGAGGAACTCACTGTTGCTCTTTTCATACTCCTTGTTTCCTTGCAAACCAAACAATCGACCTCTGAAACAAGTTGTGCTTACCACTGCTGCCATGATTAGGGTATCAAACCCTATCTAACAAATAATGAATCAAATATCAATGCACATTGAAGTCTCATGCATTTCAACATAATGACTTTTGAAATCCGGGTATTATGATGGGAATAATTTACCATTCAAGTCAAACAAAATAATGACCATCGACAACCCAAGGATTCTTTTAATCTTACCTTTATAGAACTTAATTATTACCTTCTTTCATCATGAGCTTTTAAATAAAGTCAATTTTCCACCCCTTTCTTTTTGTTCAAATATTTCCTCACAATAATGTTGCCTTGTAAAAGAAACATAGTGTGTCAATATGCCCCATAATGTTTGGAGAACACAATTTCTTTGTGATATATGTAACAATGTCTCATTTTAGAATAAAACCTATATCGCCACACTTCAGTAAAGATGTCGATAGATATGCAAGTGAACGTTACAAAACCAAATGCAGAAAGAGGATAAGCATAGATATATAAACACATGCAAAACTAAAGAGAATCACCATGTGCACAACCTATAAATCAACCTTAGTGTATTGACATTAATGCCAAACAATACTGAGGGACAACAAAATCCCCCTTTGGAATTGATGTCAAACACAAAGCTATAATATACCTAGTCTAAACATGATGACTGCACGGAGTACATACCCATCCCATCCTGTCACATAGCAAAGAAACCATCAAATACAACTGAAGTCTAAATAATCAAAGCATATCACCATAAATGTTGCATATCATTGTGAAACATAGCACTGCCAAAAAAAAAACAAGCTGAAACATTTGAACTGTACATAATAGGAAATATGAACATCACATATAAAAAACAAATGCTTGTGCCAAAATCTCCCCCTTTTGACACAATGCCAAAACAAACTGAGGGACAAAAGAATATGCAAGAATTTCTCCCCCTGACTCCATGCACTGGGGTTAACATGGAAGAGAAATGATAGAGAAAACTCCAAGCTTGTCTCTGAGCATTTCAAACTGAGCTTTAGGAAGGGGTTTGGTAAAGATATCAGCCACTTGATCATTAGATGCCACAAAAACTAGTACAACTTCATTTTCCAACACCTTTTTTGCGTAGAAAATGATACCTTATATCAATATGTTTAGTTCGAGAATGTTGTACAGGATTTTTGGAGATATTAATAGTACTTGTATTATCACATAAAATGTGAATAGGCTTATCAACATTAACCTATATGTCCTTCAAAGTCTAAACCATCCATAGCACCTGTGTGCAACAAGTAGCAGCTGCTATATATTCATCCTCAACAGTTGACAAGGAGATTGAATCCTACTTCTTACTATGCAAGGCTACTAATCTACCTCCAAGATAGAAAGAACCACCTGAAGTGCTTCTCCTATCATCAATATTTCCATCCCAGTCAACATCAGTGTAAGCAACCAAAGTAAAATCACCATTTTTAGGATACCACAAACCAAAATCTTGTGTCCCAGCAACATACTTTAAAATTCTTTTTACTGCATTCAAATGTGACAACTTAGGCGTAGATTGAAAACGTGAAACTAGACATACAACATGCATAATATCAGGCCTTGTGGCAGCCATATATAGAAGACTGCCAATCATGGATCTATACAGAGTATGATCTACATTAGGTTGATCAGTTTCCTTTGAAAGTTTATAGCTAGTTTCCATAGGAGTCCCAATTGGTTTGCAATCAACCATCTAAAACTTTGTCAACATTTCTTTAGCATATTTTGTTTGTGAGATAAATATTCCTTTATCAAGTTGACTAACTTGAAGACCCAAAAAGAAAGAAAATTCACCAATCATTGACATTTCAAATTTAGATTTTATGATTGCTAGAAATTCATAGCACAAAGCATCATTATTACTTCCAAATATAATATTATCAACGTAAACAACAACTAGAATACTATCATCTTTCACTTTGAAATATAAATTGCTATCTACTACACCTTTTGAGAAGCCCTGTTCATGTAAATAGGTATCCAAATTTGAATACCAGGCTCGAGGTGCTTGTTTCAGACCATAGAGGGCCTTTTTCAGCCTGTATACATAACATTCTTTACCTGCAACAACAAAGCCTTCAGGTTGTTCCATATAAACTTCTTTTGACAAGTCACCATTGAGAAAATCAGTTTTAACATCCATTTGGAATACTTTAAAACCTTTATACATAGAGTAAGCCAGAAACATTCTTATTGCTTCTAACCTAGCCACAAGAGTGAAAGTTTCATCAAAGTCCAATCCTTCAACTTGAGAATAACCTTTACAAACTAATCTAGCTTTATTTCTGACTATATTCCCTTGTTCATCCATCTTGTTCCTAAAAACCCATTTTGCACCAATAACATTTTTATTTTTTCAGGTCTAGGAACTAGTTCCCAAGTTTTATTTTTCTCAATTTGTGCAAGTTCTTCATGCATAGCCTTAACCCAACAGCTATCACTATTGGCTTTAGAATATGTCTTAGGTTCTATTTCAGAAATCAAAGATAAATAAACTTGTTCACCATTACCTTGAGTACCTAAAAGTTGTCTTCTAGTTTGAACTCCTTTTGACACATCACCAATAATCTGATCAAAAGGATGTTTCTTTTTCATTAGCCTAGAAGACAACTGAGAAGAAGGTTCAACAATATCATCTGCCACAATTTGTTCAGTTGATTGCACAGGCTTTGTTGAACTTGAAGGTTCATTGTGATCTTTCAGATTTGCATTAGATGTTTGTACAACAAAATCATCATCATCAAGTTTCTCTTGTTGTTCACAATTTTGTAAGGTTTCATAAACCTTAACATTGGCACTTTCCACAATTTTTCTTAATCTTTTATTGCAACACCTATATGCTTTACTGTGTGTAGAATATCCCAAAAATATACCTTCATCACTCCTTGACTCAAAATTTCCAATGCAATCATTATCTTTCTTAATAAAGCACTTGCTGCCAAAATTTTTGAAATATCCTACATTAGCAGACCTACCATACCACAATTCATATGGTGTATGATGTGTTTTAGTTCTTATTTGAACTCTATTCAGAATGTAAACAGCTATATGCACTGCTTCTTTCTAGTATGTGTTCGATAGAGCTGCATCATGCAACATAGCTCTTGCCATTTTCTTCACTGTTCGATTTTTACGTTCAACAACACCATTTTGCTATGGTGTTCTAGAGGCTGAATATTGCCTTTTTATTCCATGATCTTCACAATAATCAACAAACTCTTGTGAGGTAAATTCACCTCCTCTATTTGACCTAAGACATTTGATTTTGAGAGCAGATTCATTTTCAACCAACTTTCTGAAAATCTTAAATTTATGAAAAGCTTCTCCCTTATGTACCATAAATGTTACCCAAGTCATACGAGTATAGTCATCTATAAATAACATGAAATACCTCTCATTGTTCAAGGACTTAGTCCTTGTTGGTCCACATAGATCAGTGTGAACAAGCTATAGAGGTCTGATTGATGTATATTCTTTAGTTTTGAAACTTGCTCTAGCTTGTTTTCCTTCCTGACATTCTTTGCAAATTTGATTATTCGGTTTAGATATGATAGGCATGTTTCTAACATTTTGATTTTTACTTATCTTTACCAGATTATCATAGTTAATATGGCCAAATTTTCTATGCCATAATTTAGATTCATCAACTTGACTCATGAAACAAACATTACTTTCCTGTTTATCATTTGAGATTTCTTGCAGGTAATATACATTACCATTTGTTTTGTAACCTGCTGCTATTGTTTTACCAGATTTCTTTTGAATCTCACACCCTAAGTCAAAGAATTTTATTTCAAAGCCATTATCACAAATTTGGCTTACACTCAAAAGATTGTGAGTTAGCCCTTCCACATAGTAAACATCGTTGACATGGATTTCATTTTCAAGCAAAATAGTACCTTTGCCCACTATAGGAATACAGTGATCATTCCCAAACTTAACAAAACCACCAGAAAAGTCTTCATAGTCTACAAACCTGTTTCTCTCACCAGTCATATGATGAGAGTAGCCGCTATCAAGAACCCAAAAATTTCTCTTAACAGAGTGAAAGGTTGTTTCAACTATCAAGGCTTTAACATCTTTAGGCCTCCAAACAAGTTTAATTCCATTAGCTCTATTTGACTGTATTTTTAAACCAGATTTACAAAATGCTACTATATGACCTACTTCTTTGCATTTATAACATTGAAGATTAACAAGGAATTTATAGAGATTTCCATTAACAATGTTATAACTTCTCTTAGACAAAACTTTGCAAATGCTAGCCTTATGACCAAATTGTTTACAATTGAAACTAGGATTATTGTCAGAAATATTACCTTTTCCTTTACCATCATGATTTGAACATTGAACCTCATCAGAACATGTAAGTTGATTTCTCAACTTAACAACTTCTGCCTCCAAAGAGCAACATCTATCCTCCTTATGTTTTAGTTTTTCTTTAGTTATCTCAAGAATTTTCCTGGGTTCTTCTCCTTTAAAAGTCAAATCATAAATCATTTTTAAATTTTCCTGATCTTTATCTTTCAAGATAACTCCTTTTCTCAAATTTTTAATTTCTTTGAGAGCAGATTTCAATTCTCCCTCAAGATCAATTTCTGATTCAGAATTAGATTCATCTTCCTTTACAGGAACAACTTCAGCCATAAATAAGATTTCTTCAGTTTCATCACAAGATTCAATTGATTCACTATCAGTTACATTAGCATAAAGACTTTTCTTCTTTTTGAAAGTATTTTTCTTTTTAAAATTAAATTTCTTCTTCCTTGAAAATCTTTTATTGCTTTCATCATCACTTTCAAGATCTTTATTTGGACAATTTGCAGCATAGTGTCCTATCTTTCCACAATTAAAACATTTAAAGGGTAATTTCCCTTTATATTTTCCTGATCCTCTTTTTAGTTTGCTTACAAAAGAGGATTTTGTTTCATCTAAAACATCAGCCTCAACTTTAAATGCAGATTCCTTACTACTAGAGTTATGTTCATTTAATCTCATCTCATAAGCAGTAAAGAAACCATGGAGATCATCAAGTGTTACCTTATTAATGTCTCTTTCTTCAACTGCTGCAATCTTTGGATCAAACTTAGTGGGTAAAGACCTCAAAAAAATTTGAACAACAAGCTTTTCAAGAAGGTTTTCTCCAAACCCTCTAATTGCATTTACATTTTCTTGAATCTTCAAGAAAAAATCAGCAATCTTTTCATCGTCGCCCATTTTTAAACTATCAAATTTAAATCTATAATTCTAAAGTTTTTCTTCTTTAACTTTTTCATCACCTTCATAGATGGTGGATAATTTACCCCATATGGCCTTTGCATTTTTACAGTCCATTATTTTTGTCAGGACATCATTAGTGAGTCCACAACAAATAGAATTTTCAGCCTTTGCATTGCAATCATATGCTCGTTTCTGATCAACATCAGAAGGAGGTGATGTAGCAATATATGAATTTTCTACTGCTTCCCACACATCATATCCTAAAGAGTTGATATGTTTTTTCATTCTAAACTTCCAGAAAGCATAACCAAAACCATCAAAAAGTGGTGCCCTGGTTGTAGATAAACCTTCTTGAGTTGCCATTGACACTCCTCAACTAAAACCGCTAGTTGACTCAGCAACAAGGTTTGGCTTTGATACCAATTGTTGGAGTGCAGTTAACACTGAGAGGGGGGGTGCATCAGTGTTAACGAATTAATCAATTCTTTTTAAAAACTTTTAACAATAATTTGATCATGAATGTACTTATGCTAAACATATAAATGAATAAACAATGAAGCAAATACTTTTAAAAGATTGACATAGAGTTTTTCTTGAGTGGAAACCCTCGTGGGGAATAAAACCACTCGAATTTGGCCTCACTGGCCTTATCTGAAAAAATATTCTTTGTTCAAAGCCTCACTAGAAAATTTGTCTCACTGAAAATGGTGCTATCTCACTGATAGTCTTTTGAAATGTACAAGTATGAAAGTAATATAAATACAGAGTTAATCTTTGTTTCATTAATCATATACTCTATTTTGCAATGACCTCAGAATCAGATTCACAAAGTTCCAAGTCTCAAAAAAAAAATATTGCCCTTTAGTAAGATATAATTTGTGCCTTTCAAAACCTCTCATCCATATTGTCAAATGATCATTTCAAATAATATATATATTCTCTGTTCTGGAAAACAAATCTATTTTAAAACTATATGAGAAATTTCCATATGAAGGTCAAAACTGAAAAACTGCCTTTGCTAGATGTTCCAACTATAAACCATCAAACAAAACTTGTTAAGAATGTATTAACAACAACCAACATATAACTGTCATAGAGTTTGTTGAGCCTACATAGCATAACTAATCCAAAAAGATAGACTCACAACAAAACATAAAAACAAAATAACAGGGTTTTCTTAAGAACAAAAACATTTGATACTCAATAAACAAACACCCTTTCAGCAGACCCAAATTGGGTTCTTTTGGAACAAAGACATACAGATCTATTAAGGAGTAATCAAAGACTTGTTTACTATTCTCTTTCAAAAAGAAACTGCCAGAGACTTGTGGGTAAACCCTAACACAAAATGCAATCTCTAACAAAAGGCCCAACCAAGAACGAGTTTATTTTGTTTCCTTTAAACAAAACTTTGAAATAAAAACAAAACACTGTTCTACACAAACCCTTTATTAAGAAGAGAAAAAGTTACACAATTTAACTCGCAACAGACTAACAATTGATTTAATCAAGATAAGCACGAGCCCAAACAAATTAAAGATCCCAAAACACAAAGAAGCATAATAAGGAATACACCTATTGTCGGTGCAACCAGAAGAACTCACTATTACTCTTTTCATACTCCTTGTTTCTTTACAAACTAAACAGTTGGCCTCTAAAACAAGTTGTTCTTACCACTACCCCCATGATTAGGGTATCAAACCCTATCTAACAAAGAATGAATCAAATATCAATGCACATCGAAGTCTCATGCATTTTGACATAATGACTTTTGAAATCTAGGTATTATGATGGGAATAATTTCCCATTCAAGTCAAACAAAATAATGACCACTGACAACCCAAGGATTCTTTTAATCTTACCTTTATAGAACTTAGTTATTACCTTCTTTCATCATGAGATTTTAAATATGCAAAACTAAAGAGAATCACCATGTGCACAACCTGCAAATGAACCTTAGTGTATTGACATTAATGCCAAACAATACCAAGGGACAACACCTACATCCCTTGAGAGGTAGCTTCCAACATCAGTCTAGAATATAAGAATGAATCTTGAAATCCATTGGACTAATGTATATCCTTATTCATCTAGTTCAAAGGAGGGGAAATAACCCCTAACTTCTCTTGGAGATACTCAAAAGTATCCTTAGGAAGAGCCTTTTTGAATATATCAACAACTTGATCATTTGTAGGCACATACTCAAGCTTTACTTCATTCTTTACAACCTTATCTCTCAAAAAGTGATATCAGATTGAGATATGTTTTGTTCTTGATTGCATCACCATATTCTTTGAAATATTAATAGCACTTGTACTATCACAAAAAATATAAATTGGTTCATCATATGCCACTCTAATATCCTTCAAGGTTTTCCTCATCCACAATACCTGTGTACAACAAGATGTTTCAATAATGTATTTAGCCTCTATAGTAGACAAAGACATTAATTCTTGCTTCTTGCTTAGCTAAGACAATAGTCTTCATCTAAGAAGGAATTCACCACCACTTTTGTTTTTCCTGTCACCCACACAACCTACCCAATCTACATCTGTATAAGCACTCAAAGAAAAATTGGTATCCTTTGGATACCACAAACCGTGTTCTGGAGTGCCCTTCAAGTATCTGAATATCCTGTTTACTACTACAACATGTGATTCTATAGGATCTTGAAATATAGCCACAAGACAAACTGCATGCATGATATCTGGTCTAGTAATAGTTAGATATAGTAGTCCTCTAATCATTGATCTATATTTTCTTTGATTATCCTTAAGAGATTCATCATTTTTACTTATCTTGCAACCAGTAACCATAGGGGTACATACTGGTTTAGAATCTTCCATTCCAAACTTCTTCAACATTTCCTTGACATACTTTAATTGTGAAATGAATATACCTTTTTCTTTTTGATTGACTTAGAGTCCTAGGAAGAAATTCATCTCCCCAAACATAGGCATATAAAACTCTTTTTGTATCTATTCTGCAAATTTCTTGTACATAGCTTCATTTCCTCCAAATATTATATCATCAACATACACAACCACAATCAAGATTTGATCTTTTGAAACTTTAAAATAAATATTACTATCTATAGTACCTTTATTGAATCCTTGTATCAAGTACCTATCCAACCTTGCATACCAAGCTTTGGGAGCTTGCTTCAATCCATATAATTCTTTCTTCAATCTTCAAACCATATCTGATTTGTTTGATAACTGAAATCCTTTCGATTGTTCAATATATACTTCTTCTTCCAACTCACCATTCAAGAAAGTAGACTTCACATCCATTTGATAAACTTTGAAATCCTTATGCACTACAAAAGCCAAAAACATTTTTATAGCTTCCATTCTTGCCAGTGGAGCAAATGTCTCTTCAAAATCTATTCCTTCTACCTATAAGTAGCCCTTACATACAAGCCTTTGCTTGTTTCTTCTCATTTCTCATTTATCATTTAGTTTGTTCCAGAATACCCACTTAGTTCCAATTACATTCTTGTTTTCTGGTCTTGGGACAAGTTCCCAAGTCTTTTTTTTCTCAATCTGCATCAATTCCTCTTCCATATCCTTGATCCAATATTCATCCTTACATGCTTCAATCACTATTTTAGGTTCAACTTTAGAAAGTAAGCATAGATTTACCTGTTCTTCTATTATTTCAGATTTTCTCCTTGTCAAAACACCTTTGCTTTTTTCACCAATGATCTAATCTTTAGACTAGTTTTTTTACACATACTTGGTAGTCTTAGGGATCCTTTCTGGATCTTTTTCCTCTTCAATCTAAAATTATGTTTCCTTACCTTCATCTTTGTCATTTTCTCTACAAGAGGACTCATCTAATTCATATCCATCTATCAATGACATAATTCTTTTATAATTCTTCATCCACTTTGAAACTTGCACTCTCAACAATATTTTTTAGTCTCTTGTTGTATCACCAGTAATATTTTCTTCTTATAGAATATCCAAGGAAGATACCTTCATCAGATCTTGTATCAAATTTTCCTAAGTTATCTTCATCTCTTTTGATCTAGCACTTGCTTCCAAACATTCTGAAGTATCTGTTAGTAGGAATCCTTCCATACCACAACTCATAGGGAGTCTTTACATTGTTTTCTCTTGCTTGAACTCTATTAAGTATGTAGATAACAATATGAATTACTTCTCTACAATAGAATTCCAGTAGGTTTTCCTCTTTCATCATTGTTCTTGTAGATTCCTAAACAATCCTATTCTTTCTTTCAACTACTCTATTCTGTTGAGGAGTCCTAGGGGAACAAAAATGCCTCTTTATCTCATGATTCTCACAAAAACTATTATATTTATTGCAGGTGAACTCTCCACTTCTTTCAGACCTTTAACACTTTATTTTCATATCCATTTCATTCTCACCCATAACTTTGAATGCTTTAAACTCATCTAGAGCTTCTGATTTTTATTTGAGAAGATTAACCCATGTCATTATAGAATAACCATCAATCAATAGCATAAAATACCTATCACCTCGAAGACTTCTTATTTTGGTAGGACCACAAAGATCTATATGCACCAATTCAAATAGTCTGGTAGTAGATTGTTCTTTGAATTTGAAAATTATTCTTGCTTGCTTCCCAATTTGACATTCCTTTTAGACAACACTGATGAGCTTTATAATCTTTGGAAAATCTCTCACAACTTGAACTAAAATTATTCTCACTAGGATATCAAAATTGATGTGACACATCCTTCTATACCATAGCCAACTTTCATTAATTTGAGTCATAAAGAAATGACCATCAACACATTTAAAATGATAAACATTTATATCTATCCTTCTTCCAAAAACATCCATAGTTATGGAACCTTGTCTGATCTCACATCCATCATCCTGAAACATAAGATTATATCCTTTGCTACAAATTTTTCAAACACTCAAGAGGTTATTCCTTAATCCCTTAAAATAAAGAATGTCATCTATACCATGCTTTCCATCAAAACTGATTGAAATTTTTCCACATATCTTAGCAGATGTATCATCACCAAAATTAACAAGTTCTCCTTCATATTTCTTGTTAAATGAACAATACAACTGAGAGGGGGGTGAATCGGTTGTATCTAATTAAAACATAAAAACCCTCAATAGTAATAAGATCCACGTGCATTCATTAAACCCTTAATCTATTATAATGTTTAAAAAAGATCCACATGCATTCATTAAACCCTTAATCTGTTATAATGTTTAAAAATGAAATATAGATTAAAAAACTGAAACAACAACACCATACACAAGAGAACACCAGATTTATGTGGAAAACCTTAGGAGGGAAACCCATGGTGAGGATTAGCTCAAAATATAAGATTTCAAAATCGGTACAAAGAGGCTCACTACCAAAATAGGATACACTATCTAGAAGGGCTCACAGCCCAAGCTCACTGCTGGAATAGAAAGAAGAAAGAAGATAGAATGTTACAAAGAGAACATGATCTCAATGCAATAGAGAATTCACCACAATAGCTCCAAAAGAACTTGCAGCTTCCAAGAGATCAAGATACCTTGAACTGACTACATTCAAAAATCTTGCATTATAGCTCACAATGCATTTTATATCACAACACTTACTCTATTCCACACTCCATCTCACATCAACTCACCTTGCATTTATACCATCCACAATTCAAAAATCATCTTCAAGTCAGCTACACACGTTTTACTCTTTACAAATTCAAAAATAGATCAACACTAAGCATTCCTATAGTGGATAAGAATGAAAGTGGACCAATACAAAACTTAATTGGGACCAAAATCAACACTCACACACCATGATACACCTTCATCAATACTTAAACATCTTTGAATGTAGTGTAAACACTAGGTTGACCATTAATTATGCAAACACCATTAAAATTTGAAGTACACACTTCCTAAAATCCAAAGACAAATTAAGAACCACACACCATGCTTCTATACAATCTAGAATAATCCAAAAGCCACATTAGATCCAACAAATCCTTCACACCAATTCGCACCTGAGGAATGTACATGGCTTGTACACTCAAACCACTCTGCTTGTACATTTTGGTGAGACTTGCATAGATGAATCTTCGACAACCTAATTCGGGGTTGTTTTTTCATCAAAGAGACAAAGCAGTGTCAATGGGAGTTTTGCAGATGTCTCTTCAATGTCCCATGTCTATTCGAAATTCTGAGGATTGTGGGATTAGTTGACCATTACGTCGAGGTGACCTCATGGTGTCAGTGAGAGATACTCCTAAGTCTCTTTGACTAGGCATTTTTCATCGATGGTGTGGTGGTTGCAATGTCAGTGTGTCTAGGTAGTGTTGGTGTGAGATCCTCCAATGTCTTTTAGACATTGCAATGATATCTTGCTAAGAGCTTATCGATGTGACATGGGGTTTTTGGAGAGAGATCTCCAAAATTCTTGGTGACATTCTAAAAGTGGTAGATGAATGAAGATGGTCAATGGCAGTGGATAGCAAGTTCAATCACGACACTTGGCAGAGCAATATTGGATGCATTCCACAATGTTGTTGTGAAATACATGTTCTTTAGCCAACTCAGTATAGTTACTGATAATGATATAATGACTTGGTGATTTTGAAAGTTGATTGGACGATAATGGACACTATGAAATGAAGAGTGGGAAAGATCAAGGCTGACCTAGAGAGCTTGAGAGAGATATAAACACTGAAGGAGTATAGGGAAAGGGGTACGAGGAGAAGTGTTAGCATATCTTATAGTGTAAAATAGAGAGGTGAACTCATATTTGCAAATCAATAGATGCATGTATAAGCAGCCCATAGGATGGCACATACTCTATAATCTCTTCTAGTAATAAATAAAATATATGTTCTCTTCTTGCATCTGGTTGCTCTTTTTGTGTGTTTATGGTGAGATTTTGTAGGTAAGGGGAGGACCCTTCATCAAGTGGTATTAGAGTAGGATTTCCTAAGTCTATAATAGAGCATCAAACATGAGGTAGTTGCAGCAGGACTTGTGAGTGGATTGAGATCAAGATGCCTCCAAGACCAACCCAACTTGGTAGAGGTAGAGGTAGAGGTGGTGGAGGAAGAGATCCATTGAGAGACAAAATTAGATCCCTTAGAAGGCAGATGCAAGCCTTGCAAGAAGAGGTCCGAACAGGGAGAGGGGTACATCAGGAAAGAGATGGAAATGATGATGAAACATAAGAGGAATTAGAGGAGGAAGATCAAGATCAAGTAGGTCCTAGAGAGTTACAATTACTAAGAGAAATATCTAGTTTGGGAAAGAAACTGAAAATGGAGGTTTCAACTTTTAGTTGGAGCTTGAACCTAGAAGAGTTGATCAATTGGATTCAATGATATGGAATAATTTTTTGAATTTGAGGAGATTGAAGATCCTCACTGAGTGAAGTTTGCAAAGACCAAGTTAAAGGGCCACACCAGTATTTGGTGGAAAGAGGTCTAGCTAGAAAGAGGTAGAAAAGGGAAGGATAGAATTTCCAGATGGGACAAAATGGTGTCCAAATTGAAGAAAAATACTTAAGAAGATGCAGAGCCAGTGACAAGGGACGAGGACAATGAAGGATTATACTGAGGAATTTCACAAGGTCCTAATTCAGACAGGACATTCTGAGAAAAACAAGGAGGAAGTTTCTTGTTACATTAATGGTCTGAAACCTAGCATACAGGAAGAATTGACACTGGTAGGAATGACTACCATAGAGGACGCTTATCAGTTTTCTCTAAAGGTGGAAGAACGATTGAACAAGAGGTTTGAAAGCAAGCAAGAGGTGGAAAGATTGGTAAACAGACATATGGAGGTCGAGGGGATGATCATAAGAAGGTTGAAGGATCCAGTACTAGTCAAGATAAGCAAAAAGATGACTCATATTAGCCTCATGATCAGAATAGTGGAGATTGTGTGATAAAAAATAATATGCGTAAATGAATTGAAATAAAATACTATTTAAGCACACCAATGAAACTTTAAATCAAAGGAAAACTGATAAAACAAAATAAAACAAACTCTCAATGCAGCAGCTCCTTTGAAGACGTCCCATTGTCCTCTATCTCCAGTATTTTTGCTAAAGCTCTCCGATGTGTATGCTAAGCTCCACAAAATGACTACTAAAGAACGAGATTTAAAAATAAATGCATACTATACTAAGAATGCAAGATTTTGAAGGTTGATAATGGAGGAATGTTGGTTGTTCACTTCAGCAACATAACGATATGGTAAAGGTTTGAAGGAGAATGATGGATGAAAGATAGAATATTTGAAGAATAATTTTGACAGAGTGAGGACACTTAAGAATCAACCCCCTAAATGAATTGTGAGAGGTTGTATTTATAGAGTTTTCAAAAGCTTCTGATTGGCTGATATGATCAATGACTATGATAATTCTTGACAGATCAAACGGCTGAAGAAGGATGAAACTGAAGAGAAAATAGAAGAAACCCCGAAAACAAGTTTTTCTATTTTTACAGAGAAGAAGATAAGAAGATAAGAAGTCATATTTCTTAAAAAGAATAAAAAAAGAAAGATTTAAAAGCTGATAAATAATTAATTAAAAATTGGCTCATTTATTTAGGATGAAATTAGCTCTTAATTAAATAAATATTAATTGCTTTAAAGCGTAAGAAAGTTTGTGATAAGAAGAAAGCTTTAATCAGAATTTTTGAAAAAAGCAAAAGACCTCATATTTAAATAAAATATTTAATTATGATATGAGAAGATTTCACAATCAAATAAAATATCTAATTGTGTTTTAGAAAGAAAGTATAAGATATTTAATTAAATAAGGTTTATTTAATTAAATCTCTTTTATGAAATTAATTAAATGAAATATTTAATTAATTAGAAGAAGAATTTTAAAATAGAAGAAAAGGCAATATTTAAACTTAATTAAATCAAAAGATTTAATTTAAATTTAAACAATGATAATTACTTAAATAACAAATGTATTTATTTAATTAATTATGGGATGAGGAAAATAATTAAATAAAATAAATTTATTTAATTATGAAGGAAGAATAAGATGAATGAACAATATAATTAAATTAATTAAATTTAATCATATGTAGAGGATTTTTAGATAAATTAATTAAATAATAAATATTTAATTAATTGCCAAGATTATAGACATGACCATTTTTATGTGTATACATTTTTCCCCTCTTTGAAGTGATGTGTGAAACGCATTGCTTCAAAGAAAATAAAATAAAAATAAAATAAAATTTGCCCCTGATATGTTTCTGATTTTTGATGTTGATGATGCCCCCTCGAGAGGATACGTGGGTTGGAAAAACACAGGTATTCTCTCGAAATGAAATGAAATGATAAAGGAGGGATAAGTTGAATGAAGCAAGAGAGAATATGGATGAAGGAGATGAAAGGATGCATTATGCTGCAATGAAAGTGAGCAACCATGATGTTTGATATAGCACTAGACGTTATGCACCAAGGTATAAGGACCAAGGTGACGATGTGTCTCGTGCCCCAGCGTAATACAACCTTGTCTAGATGTATGAGGAAGTAAACTTAGAGCATTAAAGTCCTAATGCACAAAAGGTATTATGTGACCTTAGATGCAAAGGATAATGCAAAAAAAATATTCCAACACACACAAGATATGAATATTAGCTGGAATGATACGGATTTGATACAAATGCAAGATAAAATGATAACACACAAAAGCAAGCAAGCAAGCATGCACAAATGAT